>BLSH010357548.1:1636204-1647446 GCA_018402905.1 Glandirana rugosa | reverse complement strand
AATGACGACGTCAACCCTGATTAGTGTGTCTGCGGGGACCTATTTGTAGTCGGTTTTAGGAGTCGTGGACGCTTCTCTGGAAGGGGTGTCTCGGGATAGGAGGGGGAGACCGTCTTTGTCGTCCGGTTCGCTAGATTTCTTCGTTCCGGTGGAACTGTACAGGAGTCTAGGTCATTGAGAAAAAAAGAGAGAAAAACCTAGAGTGCACCACCCTAGTCTTGACGGGAAACCCCGCAAAGGCCGAAGGACAACCTGTGGAAAAAGGATCGCCTTTATTAGGCAGAACCAGGAATTAAGAATTCAAATGACAAATACACCAATTTTTCTTTTTAGAGGGGGAGGATAGGGCTCTGTGGGGAAGGTCTCTTCGCAGGTGCTGAGGATTTTGGCTGATGTTTATCCAGGGGCGTCTGTGTGATTAGTCCCAACTGCAGCAGTAAACATTCCCCATCCTGGAAAGAGGAGAAGCCATAAGCCTTGCCAGAATATGAAAAGTTTAAATGTAAAGGAAAGGACCATTTATATGTGATAGAATTTTTCATCAGGACCTCCAGAAGGGGTTTCAGTGATCTCCGTCGCTGAATGGTGTATGGCAACAGGTCCGAAAAGATCTGAATTGGGTGGCCTTGAATCTGCAGTTGATCCTTATTGCATGCCATCCTCATTACTGTCTCCTTAACCTTGTAGTGGTGGGGTTTGACCACAATGTCCCTCGGCAAGCCGTCTTGTCATGGGGCCTGAAGTGCCCTATGTGCACGGTCCAGTTCCAGATGATGAGCCGGGATGTCAGGAATCAGCTCTTGTAAGAGGGAACGCACCACTGCCTCAGAGTCCTTAAAGGATTCAGGGAGCCCCCTAATCCTAAAATTATATCTGCGAGACCTATTCTCTAAATCGTCGATCTTGTTAAGTGCCATATCCAACTGCCCATACAGTTCTTGTATACGGTCAGTGTTCTGGTTTGCTTGTGCAACCATCTGATCTGTCTTAGCTTCGACTGCATCAATCCTAGCTCCTAGCTGGTGTAGATCTGCCTGTATAGTGGTGGTGATCTGCACAGCATTTTGGGACAGGCCTTTTGTCAGCATCTGTGAAAAGCTTTCCATCAGGGAGGACATATTCATAAAAGAGGAGGGGTGGATAATAGGGGATGCTCCTAGATGATCTGGTGTTTGTGGAATGTCCCCAAGCATTGAAGGAGTTAATGAGCCTATGGAGCCCCCAGCATGGGATCCCTGCAGGATCGGGGATACAGGTATGAAGGTCTTACCCACCATAGGGCTGGCCATCTGATCCTGGCCTCCGCATAGATTGTCCTGGTCTGCTATAGAGCGTTCTTCCTCCTCCTTGTGTATCCATGCGTTACTCACGGTCGCCATCTTGGAATTCGGGCCTACTGAAGCCCCGGCCTCCAGTTGCCGGGAAAGGTCCCTCCGCGCCGCGGGGCTCGTCATCCAGGGATATCGCAGCTGTATGCCGGCTGTGTCGGAGCTACGGCGGTGTGTGGTAGCCGTTCGGGAGCGGAGCTCTCAGTGCATACGTCTGCACTCGGAGCTGCCGCGCATGCGCCTGTGCTTTTTTGAATTTTAATGCACAAAAACACACTTTTTTGCCCAAATGTTTGGTGAAATATAAAAGTTCAGCAAGCAGAAAGCGTGACCGCACTCAATTGCAGTGAAAAACATGGAATTTATTGTAAAGATATGGTAAAATCCATCAAAAGGCAGCCAAAAGGACAAACCACAGGCACAGACACATGGTTAACGCATTTCACGGACTGACTGCCTGCTTAGTCATAACCCTAACTTAGTCAGAGTTATGACTAACCGGACAGTCAGTCCGTGAAACGCGTTAACCATGTGTCTGTGCCTGTGGTTTGTCCTTTTGGCTGCCTTTTGATGGATTTTACCATATCTTTACAATAAATTCCATGTTTTTCACTGCATTGGAGTGCCGTCATGATTTCTGCTTGCTCACGTATCTGTTTGACGGACCATAGACTCGCACCTCTTTGCTGTGATTTTCATTATCTACACCTGGAGGAGTTCCACCCTCATGCCGAGTGCATAGACACCAAACATGACATGCTTTAAAAATGATGCACACCCACAAAGCGGCGACAAACTATATACATTTTTAAAAGCCTTTACAGGTTACCACTTTAGATCTGCAGAGGAGGTATACTGCTAGAATTACTGCCCTCGATCTGACGTTCGCGTTGATACCTCACATGCATGGTGAAATTGTTGTTTACATATGACACGAGACTGATGCTTGCGTCCACCTTTGTGCGCATGCACAGGGGTCAGGGGTGCACTTTTTTCTTTTTTTAATTAATCATTTTGCTTTTTTATTTTATTTTTACACTGTCCCTTTCATCTTTTTTTATCATTTTTATTTTTATCACAGGGATTTTAAATATCCCCTATGATAAAAATAGGTATTGTCACATTTTTGTTTTTTTTTAAATTTGTGGTCTACTAAACTCTAGATCTTTCCCCAGCCCTTAAATCATCTGACCACACCAAAATCGGTGTGATAAGATGCTTCCCCAATTTCCCAATGGCGTTGTTTATATCTGGCGAAAGCAAAGCCACAAAATGCTTGTAGGCTCTGATTTCTTAGGCCATGGAGATGATTGGAGCCATTTTAGTCTTCAATCAGCTCTATGGTCAGCTGGCGGAACCACCAGCTGCATTCTCACATTCCCCAGTGGGACAGGATAGCCTGAGAAGACCAGCAACATACTAGTATGTCGCTGGTCCTTGTTGGGCATATATTGTAATGTTCTTTTTTTCATGAAAAAAAAGAATCAATCGTTGGGAATGCCCACCATTAGAAAACCTCCCTTCATCCTCCCACTTCTAATGGTGGGCATAGCCACTTTTTAAAAAAAACTTTTTTAACTGTGGTGGTGAAATCAACGCCAACAGCGCTGGAGTCGCTGCTTTATGAATGGTGGGAGCAAACGCTTTTGCTGTCACCATTAATAAATCAGTGCTGCAGCTGAATGGCGTACCTGAAAAGGAATAAACAATTAATAAAACACACTAACTTAAAAAATGACATACCTTCTAAGAAGAAAAAAAATTATAAAACGCATTAACAATAAAACATTACAGGTAAGCATTAACAAAAAAAAAAAAAAGAAACGTACAACTGTTTTTGTTTTTTTTTTTTTGTTTTTTTTAACTTTTTTATTTTTTTTGTTGTTTTAAATTTTTGTTTTTTTTTTTTTGTTTTTTTTTAGTACGTTTTTTTTGTAACTAAAAACTGGTTCCAGGTTTGGGTCTCTCAAAATGCACTGGCATCTTTGGAGACCCTATGTACGTGTGCCTATCACTGTGTCTACTGCACCCTATGCTAATAATTCACTAATGTGTGGTAGAGTTCAAAACAGTCATTGATGCAGAGACCAGGCTGGTCAGGACAGGTGGAACAATAACTGTGCATCGTCTGCAGACACAACCTCTCTTTTGGGGTGTTCTGTGGCCTGGGGTACCACGGAAGACACGTGGAAAGTGCCTCCCTTGCAGCCGGCTAACTGCATTCACATTGTGAAGTGGGGGTGCAACACCATCTGGAAAAAAAAGGGCTGTGACAATCTCTTCCATGAATTTGAGGAAGGATCCCGTCAGTCCTGACGCTCTGTATAAGACATGAGAGTTCAGCAAAGCCAATTGAAAAAGGTATATAGACACTTTTTTGTACCAGCGTCAGCTTTACGGGTGATTAGGTACGGCGCCAGTAACTGGTCACTGAGGTCCATCCCTCCCATATTTAGGTTATATTTGTGGACACAGAGGGGTTTCTCCACAAGACCAGTTGCCGTAGAAATTTGGACAGTTGTATCTGCATGAAGGGAGGTCAGAACGAAAACATTCCGACTGTCCCTCCACTTCATCACAAGCAAATTATTACACTTCAAGCAGGCTCTCTCCCCCGACTAAGTCGGGATTCTACCAGCCATTGGGGGAAGCTCCACACAATCTTGCCAGCGCTCCCTATGTAGTCTGGGCATCCTTCCGGCTCCACGTGACTATCTTTGCCCTCATAAACCATGAAACTATGTGTATAGCCTGTGGCCCATTCACGGAGCTTATACAGTTTGACCCCGTATCTGGCATGCTAGCTGGGGACGTATTGCTTGAAAGCAAGACGGCCAGAAAATTTAACCAGGGACTCGTCCACGCACACAACTTGGTTGGGAATAAAAAGCGTGGAGAACTTCTGGTTGAAGTGGTTTATGAAGGGCCGAATTTTGTATAGCCGGTCAAATTCAGGGTCACCCATGCACGACTGAGTTCATTGTCACTGAAGTGCATGAATCGCAAAATCTGCTCGTATCGTGCCCTGGACATGCAAGCAGAGAACACGGGCATATGGTGAATTGGATCAGTGGACCAATATGACCGCAATTCAGTTTTTTTAGTTATAACCATGAGGAAGGAAAGACCCAGAAAGGTCTTAAATTCTGGAACCGTGATTGGTTTCCAGTCTCTGGCAAGTGTCAAATGGGGATTAGTGGTGATGAATTGACCAGCATACAAATTGCTTTGGTCCACTATAGATCTATAGAGATCTTCCATGAAATACAGGGAATGAAAATCAATGGCCGTAAAATCAGCTGTATTCACAGTGATTCCGGGTTGGGCAGTGAATGGGGGAAGTACGGGCGCTGCATCAGTGGTGGGTTGCAAATCGGGGTTTGCAAGCGTGTCAGAAAGAGCACTATGGGTTCTGCGGGCCTGTGTTTGTCTTCTTTGTGGCTGCGGGGCATTACTCGTGCTAGCCACACCAGCTTGAACTGCACTTATGGGACTCGCCACGTCACCACATGATACTGCAGTGCTGGCTCGTCTATGTCCAGGGGGTACTAGGCCACTGGTGCTTGCCAGGTCACCAGAACAGGTAGCGGCGCTAGTACTGGCTCTCTGCTGCATACGAGAGCCCTGTGGTTCATGCACATCAGCAACAGCAGAACAGGGTCTGGTACGCCTGACTCTAGCAGGGACCACAACTCTGTCATCAGAGCTATCTGACAGGGTGCCGCTGCTGTCTACAGGTTCATATGCTGAGCCTGATTCTGACAGTGAGACTTCCCCATCGCTCTCATCTGTCAAACTCAGCATATTGTAGGCCTCTTTGCTAGTGTACGTGCAGCCAGACATTTTTGTCTTTCTAAATTTGATACGTACACTAGCGTGACTCACAGGCAAAAAAGTGCACCTGGTTGTCAGAGCCTCTTTCAAACGCTACCAAAATCACTGTCAGATTTCACAGGGATCGGGAGTGATCTCTGCGAACGCTGCAGATATGTGTTCTCTGTTTTGAAAGTGACAGCGATCTATGGATCCTGCACTTGGGTGGGCTGGGCGGAGGGGCTAAATGCAGGTGCTAGCAGTTATCTGGGCTGATCCTGCTAACACTGCGTTTTTTAGAACACTAGACTAGTGGGGACTCTAATATATATATATATATATATATATATGATCAGATCGCAGATATTGATCTGATCAGATACTACAATAATATCTAACATCTATCTAATGTGCGTGTGTGCGTGTCAGAGTACCTCACTAACTGGCCCTGCCTGGCGTTTACACTGACCCTAACGCACGCTAAAACCTAACTGGGGACACCGCCGGGCAATCGGGGGTTAAAACCTATAAAAGGTATATAAAATAATATACGGCGGGTAATCTGATTGAAAAAAAAACTATCTAGCTAGCTAACATCACCTGTGACACTTATACGGTGATCGCAGGTGACGGGGCAATCAAGGGGTTAAAAACATTATTGGGGGGCAATGGGGGGTATTTACACCTAACTAGGCCTAATAATACTTACCCTAACACTGATTTAGTGTCACAAGGGTCACAAGTACAGCGATCGGTAAAAATCAGATTGCTGCATTATATGACACTGTGACGGGGGTGACAGGGAGTGAAAGGGTTAACTGGGGGGTGATCAGGGGGCGATTAAGGGGTTAAATGTGCCTGAATGTCCTGGTGTCAGTGTGGTGTTGTGTGCAACTCATGTTTCTAGATGCTCTTTCTTCCTCACTGAAACCGAAAAAGGACTTCAGGGAGGAAGTTGAGCTTACTTCCTCTGCCTCTGTTTACATTACAGAGGCAGAGGAGCCCTATCATTAGCCAGGACCAATCAGAAGGGCCAGGCCAAAAATCATTGGCCTGGCCCTGTAGAGTGATCGGTCCTGTGTCGAATGTCGCTGTAGCCATTGCGTGCGTGCTCACGGCTCGTGATCGCAGCCGTCGTCATATGACGGCGGTTTGCGATATCGAACCACCTTGTAGCCGTCAACCTGCGGTTGGTGGTCGGCAAGTGCTTAATGCACAGTTTACGGTGTGTCATCCTGGAGATAATTTGCTGTTATGTCAAAGGAAAGTATTCACCGCATAGAGTATGAGATCCAGCTTAGTGTTCCAGAATAGATGGCAACTTTTTCCATGTAAATTGTCTATCTCCTCAGAAACAAGCGGTCCGTCAGTCCTGTCGCTCCAGTACTGAGTTTTTGTGCCTAATAGCAATGGAGCCAAAGTCAGCTTGCATATGCTACTCTAGATCAGTCATTCCCTGTACAGTGCTGGCCTTAAGGAAAACAGAGCATACCTGCTTCCGAGAGGGTGGAATCCTAGATCCTCAGGTGGATCTATCAGATGACTTTATGTACTACAGTTCTCTGATGTAGGTCATCATGGACAATGGGCCCAGCTATAGATGAGATTAATAAAGCATGTCTGTCAGCGGGGGAAATGGAGAAACAAGGGAGGTGATGATTTGACGACCTTGGTCCGAGGCTCAGGTGCCCTCAGGGATTCTGGATGATTTTGCTTGTGTCGCAGGTGTATTTGCTCCAGTTACGGGAACTTTTGCTCTTCTTGTGTGATCGTTTTTCAGGAGTATGTAGCGGGGTTTGAGGGTGGGCTTCTTGTATGCGGTGGTAGCTTGTATTCCTGATACCAGTCAGGGAGTTTGACCAGAGGTATTTGGAGACCGTCACAGAAGTCCCCTAGCTCATTAGGGGAACTCAGCACATGTTGTCTGCTGTTTGTAGTAGCCAGCAGCGCAAAGGGGAAGCACCAATGGTATTTGAGACCTTTTCCCCTCAGAATGTCCAGCAGTGGGCGTAGAGCCCTCCTATTTTTTAGGGTTATCTGTGACAGGTCCTGAAATATCAGTATCGTGTGGTCGTTGAACATTATTGCGTCAGTTTGTCTGGCTTTCGCCATGATCTCCTCTTTCAAAGTAAAGCTTTGCAGGCAGCAAACTATATCTCTAGGTGGCGCTGTGCCAGGACCTCTAGCTCTGAGTGCCCTGTGAGCATGTACAAAGTCAATTGTTGCATCAACATGGTGGTCCAACACATTCTTGAATTACTAGAAAAGTGTTGTGGCAATATGGGCTTGATTTACTAAAGGCAAATAGACTGTTTGCTTTGCAAGTGAAATTTCCCCAAAGCTGAGTGGATGAGGTAAAGCTCCCTGACTTATTTTGTCCAATCATGTGCAAGCAAAAAATGCTGTCTTTATTTTCCTTGCATGTGATGTGGGTATTTTGTTGTGAAATTTCACCATATTCACTAAGTTCTGGAGAAAAAGCCTAGTTGCCTTTAGTACATCATCCCTTACTAGTCACTTTGTTATGTTAGGTGGTATAATAAAGTACTTTACCAACTGATTATATAACAGCCCTTTTGGGAAACTTGATTTTGTGGTCAGTCAATGCTGTGCGCTGAGTATTTTGCATTCTACCCTTACTAATTGAGGAGATTTGCATGGAGCCAGGGGACTATTTTGCATTCTACCCTTACTAATTGAGGAGATTTGCATGGAGCCAGGGGACTATTGGTTTCACTTTTAAATCTATACTGCAATTACAAACTGTAC
This sequence comes from Glandirana rugosa, assembly GCA_018402905.1. Taxonomy (NCBI): domain Eukaryota; kingdom Metazoa; phylum Chordata; class Amphibia; order Anura; family Ranidae; genus Glandirana; species Glandirana rugosa. Next base: position 1,639,536 of record BLSH010357548.1, on the reverse strand, counting down.
AAACTATACTATACCTATACTGCAATTACAAACTGTACAAACTATACTATACCTATACTGCAATTACAAAATTGCTTAGTGCTCATACAGTACATAATTGGCTGAGGTACTCTCACTACTGAAAAAATCAAAGTATGCTTATTTTTATTCTGGCAGTGCCTACTTTTAATCCAGGTGACTATGATTTAACATTTTACAGCTGAAATTCTACAAGGTTTAACCTCTGGAGATCCATCTTCTCAGGAATTTGCCATCTCAAGAGCAGATCAAAAGCTTGCTTTGTTAAAGACGACTGAAGATGAAGATGGAACTATAACCAAAACTAATAGGACACTTATTAATAAGTCTCCAAGCCTCTCACTTACTGAACCAGTAAGTTTTGTATCCTATTCAGCATTATTTATGTACTATGGCTCTTTATTTTGCCTGAAATAACACAACTGGCCTTGTGGATTGTATTTCATATTGTAATTGAGTGCATATTAGATGGGAAATGCTGAGATGGTAAATGCAAATAAGTATATTGGCTGGATCTACAGCAAATTATTAACAAATATGTGCCACTGTACAGTTTTTCTGGGATTAGAGGGCTGGGTTGGGGGCAAGAAGGAGCCAGGCATAGTAAAACATGATGAGCTGGTGACCCTGAGTTGATATACTTCACCATTCAGACATTGATTAAAGTGGGACATGCAGACAGTGAAAAATAGTGGACATTATATATCTCTCTGTGTATGGCAGAGGATGGCTTCCCAACAGTGACATTCCGATTCTGAGATGTGACTAAATGCCAAGGGATGTTAAGAAAGCTGATGCTGGAAGATATGAATCTGTACCTGCCATGAAAGGGCCATTTAAAGTGGTACTAAAGGCTCGAGGTTTTTTACCTTAACCGCTTCAGCCTCGGAAGGATTTACCCCCTTCCTGTCCAGAGCACTATTTGCGATACGGCACTGCGTCGCTTTAATTGACAATTGCGCGGTCATGCGAAGCTGTACCCAAACAAAATTGAAGTCCTATTTTTCCCACAAATAGAGCTTTCTTTTGGTGGTATTTGATCACCTCTGCGTTTTTTTATTTTTTGCGCTATGAACAAAAATAGAGCGACAATTTTGAAAAAAAAAACTCAATATTTTTTACTTTTTGCTATAATATATATCCAAAAAAAAATATAAAAAAACAAATGTATTCATCAGTTTAGGCCAATATGTATTCTGCTACATATTTTTGGTATAAAATTCGTAATAAGCGTATATTGATTGGTTTGCGCAAAAGTTATAGCGCCTACAAACTATGAGAATTGATTTTTGACGTTTTTATTTTATTTTTTTTTACTAGTAATGGCGGTGATCTGCGATTTTTATCGGGACTGCAATATTGCAGCAGACATATCAGACACTTTTGACACTTTTTGGGACCATTGACATTTATACAGCGATCCGTGCTATGAAAATGCACTGATTACTGTGTAAATGTCACTGGCAGGGAAGGGGTTAACACTAGGGGCAGTCAAAGGGTTAAATGTGTTCCCTGTCACAGTGTTCTAACTGTATGGGGGCTGGGATGACTGGGGGAGGAGAGAGATTGCTGCTCCCATATACTGGGAACAAACGATCACTCTCCTCTCCCCTGTCAGAACATGGATCTGTTTGTTTATATTCATGGATCCCTGTTCTGTCACTGCGGGGGAGTGATCGTGGGTAGCCAGCGGATATCGATTGGCTCCTCCGCTAGCCAGTGAGCACTCACAATACACGCTCCCACATCCGCCGTCAGGTGACTGTGATTCACGCGGGAGAGCCATGTTTCCGCCGTCAATTCACGGCGGGCCGTCGGGCAACTGGTTAATGCCTTCTGGGTACAGCTCCTCCCGCAGCCCCCTTAATATTAACCTGATCTCGATCCAGCAATATGCATGAGAGCTGTGGCCCTCCCAGGTATCTCAATCTTTATTGGCTCACACAGCAGCAGGAATCATTAGCTCCTGCTGCTGTCAAGTACAGCCAATGAGTCAATAAGGAGGGAATGGGGCCAAGTGGCACTCTGTGTGTGAATGGACACACAGAGCACTGCTCGGGAGTCACCCCATAGCAAGAGGCTTGCTATTGGGGGCACTCAGCAGAGGGGAGCAGCCAGGAGCGTCGGCAGCGGACCCAAAAAGAAGAGAATCGGGGACTGCTTTGTACAAAACTAATGCACAAGGCAGGTAAGTATAATATGTTTGATATTTGTAAAAAAACTTTCATTTAGAATCACTTTAAGGAGGGTATTCACACTGGTAAAACCTAAAGGTGTATGTCGGCACACTCTGAGTGTAGGCAGGGTCCATTCCTAATTAACAGAAATGTACCTAATTCTGGCTCCATCAATGTGTGTCTAATATATTTTTGTGCAGGGAATGATGACCATGAAAGTGAATGAATTGGTTGTCAAATATATAACAGATCTGGGGGAATCTGAACTTTTGTAAATAGATCCCTTAGTTATGCCTAAAAGTTTGATAAGACCTTAAACCTGATTTGCCAATTGTGACCAGCATTTTTTTGGGTGGGAGCACTTTCATTGTCAAAAATAATTGAGGCTTCTTAAGTGTTCCCAAGTGTCATGAACAGTAGATCCCCAACACCAAACTTCCCTCACATCAATAGAAACAGGATAGTGGGTTTAACCTTTCCCTACCCTAGCCAAATCAAATACAACCACTTTAAACTAAGCTCCTTAATCCCTTGCCCCTTTTGCTAACATAACACATTTTAAACTAAGCTCCCTAACCATCGACCCTAACACTTACCTAATATAAACTCTAAACTAAACTCCCTAATAGAGTTGAGCGAACCCGGACTGTAAAGTTCGGGTCCGCACCGAACTTTGGGGTGTCCGGGACCCGGTCCCGGACTTTTAAAAAAAAGTCCGGGTTCGGGTCCGGTGTTCTGGTAATTTTAATGAAAAATCTTAAAAATGCTGTAAAAAAGCCCAGGAAGGTCCTAGAGGTCTGCAAAAGGAAGGAAAATGTGGGTAAGGGTGGGACAAGTGCCCTACAAAGAAATGGGGACAGCGAAATAACTTTAAATATTTTTTAAAAAATAAAAACATAAAAATGCAAAAATGGAGATCATCTTCAAAATGGGTCTGAAAAGTATTAATTAACATTAGAGGCCATAGAACTGTTCTAAAATCATCTTCAAACTGTGTCCAAAAAGTATAAATAAGCCCGGAGTACCCATATCACTGTTCTGCAAAATGTGTGTATCACTTTAAATCAAACCGTCAATCATTAAACATCTTTTATTCACACTTCTTTTTAAAATGTGTGTATCCTGGAAGGACCCGAA
>BLSH010357548.1:1604173-1614415 GCA_018402905.1 Glandirana rugosa | reverse complement strand
CTTCTAATCAATCCATCTATGGCCAGCTTTAGCTTAGTGAAGGAGGCAAAGCTGTACTGTCTTCCATCATCCAATCAAATGCAAGCAAATATACTGTTTTTTTAATTGTCCTTGCATGTGATTGGATACTTTTTGCAAAGTAAGTTTTCACCACCAAGAGAAAATCCCCTTGAAAAGTGGAAAGCTTATTGGCCTTTAGTAAATCAAACCTGTTATCTGAATAGGCATAGTACAGAGAATTCCTTTTTTTATGCTCACAACTGTTGACCATGTATGTTTAGGCCTTCTAGTCATGGTGTCATCTTATGAACCACACTCCCAGTTGTATCATGTGACTGTAAGTACAGCTGCCCATTTAGTCTTTGTTTCCTGCCATATCTTACCATTCTTTTCATTATGCATTCCAACTGTTAACCACTGTATCATAGCCACCTTAAACAAACAAAAATCAGTGGGGTTGATTTGGTGAAGTTGTGCATGGTAGCCAATCAGCTTCTAGCTTTAGTTTGTTCAATTAAGCTTTGACAAAGAAACCTGGAAGCTGATTGGTTTTAGCAAATCAACCCCAGTGTAACAACCAATAAATGCACCCCCATTAAAAACAACAATACTGTCCCCCTCCCACTAATAAAAAAATAACCTTTGACTCTGGTTAAAGTGTAGGACCCTGCAATGAAGGCAGAACAGGTATGATGATGTCGACATGAAGAGGGGTAGCAACAAATTGGATATTGGATTCAGCAGACTGGTTGTCACTTCCTGAAGCAGCAGGAGGAAAGTTTAAAGAGGAGCTCAAGGCTCCTTCAAAAAACAATTTAAATAATGTAGCTACTGACTTTTAATATTAGGATACTAACCTGTCCAGAAATCCAGCGATATAAATCCAGCGATTTTTCCATCGGCTCTAAAGTGCTGTCATCGCCATTGCTTGTAAGGCAAAGCGGATGTGAAGCCTCGCGACTTCACAGCCAGCTCCCTACTGTGCATGCGTGAAGCACGTTGTGCTTTGTGAATTGCCCGGCAGCAGGGGACGGGGGCAGAACGTCCGGGGGACCTCGCTGCATTGAGATCTGACAGAAGTGGGAGCAGGTACCTGTCAAAACCAGATACCCGCTCCCCCAAAAGGTGGCAAATGTGTGTTTGTGTGTGGGGAGGAGGCAGAAAAGTGGACCTTCCGCTTTTGGGTTGAGCTCTGCTTTAACCACTTCAGCCCTGGAAGATTTTACCCCTTTAATGACCAGGCCATTTTTGTCCTACGGCACTGCGTTACTTTAGCTGACAATTGCACGGTGGTGCGACACTGTACCCAAATAAAATAAAATGTTTGTCCTTTTTTTCCCACAAATAGATCTTTCTTTTGGTGGTATTTGATCACCTCTGCAGTTTTTATTTTTTGCGCTATAAAAAAAAAGTGACAATTTTGAAAAAAAACTATTTTTTTAAAATAAAACATACCTAATAAAAAAAATATTTTTTTTTTTCATCAATTTAGGCCAATATGTACTCTGCTACATATTTTTGGTAAAAAAAAAATGACTGACATTGTACTAATGACAAAGGGTTAACTGTGTTCCCTGGGTGTGTTTACTAACTGTATGGGGGATGGACTGCCTGGGATAACACAGAGATCCATTTTCCTTCCAGAAAGACAATATCTCAGTGTAATCCCCTGTCAGAACAGAGATCTGCCTTGTTTATGTAGCACCCCCATAGTATAGGTGTGTTTTCTAGCAGGGTTTTGGCTAGGGGAGGTAAATTTAGTCAGGCCTGACTGTAATGTGCAGGCCTAAATGTTTTGATCTGGACTGGGAGATGAGGCTCAGGGAGGATTGGGTGGACTTAACAGATCAGGTCACCGGAACCTCCAACTTCTTTCTAGAAACCTGGGGGACGTTTTCTGGTCGGAGAGCTGGGAGATGGGTGGAGCCATCTGGAGTATTCTAAGGAGCCCTGACCAATCCCCAAGCAGGATTGGCAAAGGACAGGCCTCCTTAAATACTCGCTTGAGTGAGCCCAATCTGGGAGGAGTAGTGTGGGGTGGAAGTCTTGAGATGTAGCAGAGGCGCTATGGTGCAGGCCCCTACCCAGGAGGTCACCCCCAGTCTGGGGAGGGTGACCTTGGGGCCAGGGTGTCTGGGTGCAGCCAGGAAGGAGAGTGATTCCTGGAGCCACACAGGAGGAACAGAACAGTGGAGGTGCTACAGGAGGAGAGAGACTTTAAAGTATCCACCAGTGTGGTGAGTGATGGTTCCTGGAACTGGAGGAGAAAGTGCTGGAGCAGACTGGGAGAGGAATAGTGGACAGTCCATGGGAGCCTTGGGAGCCAGTCGAGGGAAAAGAGAGTCGCTACCAGAAAGCAGGTCGATGGGACCTAGAGGAGGATGGGCTGGGAGTTGTAGTCCATCAAAGTACATTGCTGCACATTCAGGGCTCTGTGATCCCTTGCCTGTAATGGGTGTTCCTGAGGTCCTGCTGAAACAGGGTAGGCCTCACCACGTGCTAACCGCAGTGAAGAGAAAAGTATATAGAAGCCAGATAAATTTCCTTTCAGGCTGGAAACTAAGTTCTGAGCTGGAGAGAAGCAAAGACTGTGAGTTCTGTGTAGTGAGAGAACTGTAAGAGAAACGGTCAGCAAGTGAAGTGCTGGAAAGTTGAGAGAAGCAATAGTCTGCAGAGAGAGAGTCTGCAGTGAAGTGTGCATATACAGGACTGTATATGAAATCCTTGTACCATAACTTTTTGGGCATCCCACAGTCACCCCTTATCCCCATCCAAATTATTTCCCCTAAATAAAACAACAAAAACAAGAGCCGGTCTGGTCAGTGTCTCCGGATCTGTGATATATGGTGTGATTGAGGTCAGCTGTCAGGTAAATCACTACTACCAGCCACTCCCAAGGGAGCACACGGCTACATTTACTTCGGCAGATCCCCATTCTGTCTCTGCGGGGAATGATCGCGGGCAGCCAGCAGGCATCAAGTCTGCTGGACCCGCTGATTGGTTCCCCCGTTGGCCAATTGGCACACGCCCACAGATGCTAGTGCACAAATCACCATACCGGTATGGAGATTCGTGCAGTCAAGCCACCTTGCTGCAGTATAACTGCGGCGGGTGGTCGGCAAGCGGTTAAAGGACCATAATTTAAGATTTGTATTACTGCACTTTAGGATTTTTTTTAACTGCAGGATGGGTATGAATCAGGATGGGGTGGAGAAGGATTGAGGTATTTTTTAATGTGGCCAGAGTTAGGCTTTAAAAAGAGTTTAATCCATATAAAGAGCACTTACCTGTCCTGCATAGTGTTCCCTGCCCTAAAATAACCCACAATTCCCCAGCCCCAGATACATCTTATTTTCAGAGCCACTGCCTGCCCTAATGTCAAAATACCACTTTGGAAATCTTCTTGAGGCTTTTCGATAAGCTGACTGTAACATGGTGGGAAGTGTCAAGTGTATTATGCTTAATGATGCCATGTGTATTGTTTATGTCTGGAGTGTTATTATTGTAATTGCACATATTTAGAGCACTGAATGTATTTGATATACATAGTGGAGTATGCCGAGTAGGCAGCAGTGTGATGGGTCCTGACTAGTTCCTGCCTATCTGCATGATCTCACATTACTTCTGACAATAAACAAAGCCGGTTTGAAGGACCCAACCACATGCTAACACACATTATATTATACATTGTAAGGTTGTTATACTGCTGAATAAGAGCCAACACACAGGGGCGTAACTACAGGGGTTGCAGGGGTTGCAATTGCAACTGGGTCCCATGCTCCAGGGGGCCCATGTGATTCCCTTGTACACCTGAATAGGGGGGAAGGCAGGGGCGGCATTTAGAGGAACCAATCTCCTCCATTTTCCTCCTAATGGAGGAGATTGGTTCCTCTATATCAGTGGTTCTCAACTCCTGTCCTCAGGATCCACCAACAGGCCAGATTTTAAGTATTACCTTTGGGAGATGCAGACTAGAATACTGCAATCACTGAGCAGCAAATGATATCACCTGTGATGCATTTCAGTTATCCTGCAAACCTGACCTGTTAGTGGGTCCTGAGGACAGGAGTTGAGAACGACTGCTCTATATGCTGCCCCCGCCACCCCTCCTATCCAGTTCAAACCAACAACCCTAGTGCTGCTAGGTGAAAGTGCTAACCATTTACCCACTGTGCTGTTTAGCCCATGCCGATTGCTAATGCCCATGTTCTGTATCTTTCCACTTCTCTTTCATTCAATGGTATATTCTATATGGCTGAGATATCTTCATTACACTGTATATAGCTTTTGCAAGTTTATTATTATGTGACTGCACTAAAAAATGCATACATGTTTTGCCTTGCTTGCTATTGACAATGTACACTTGGGACCTCACTTTTTATATTTGATATACTCTTCTTCTATTATGAGACCCCTGTCATCCAGTACAGAATTTTAGTATGCTTTGACTCTGCACATAATGACCTTTATTAATACAGAGACATCAGATCCACTAAATGGGAAACCTAGGACCTGAGATGACTACTATTCAGCATGGGTGGCACATTTATCTCTCGAAAGAAACCTGTGCTGAGGAAAATATGGAGGCTTTCGCTGCAGATGTCTATTGACTTGGCTTTCATGCTGCTTCAGTGGCTTCAGTACTTCTTGAGCCTCTGACCCTGAAAAAGTATACAAATAAGTGGTTCTTACTTTGCTTTGATTGCACTAACTGCATGCAAGTTCCAAATCAGTGACTCTGAAAGTACTGAAGTCAACGGATCATCCATGGTTATCAGCCAGTTAGGATTTTAAGAAAATGTCCATTAGCATGTTAGGTTTCTGCTGGGGTGGCACATTGAGCACCACTGAAACATTGGTTACTAATGCATACTTGAACCCTTTTTTTTACCTGACAAGTGTGTGTATGTGTGTGTGTGCGTGTGTATATATACCTACAATGTTATGTGAATCCCATGATTTCCCTTTCAGTCCAGATTTAAGTATTAACTGAACTAACACTTTAAACTAAATTAACTCATTGAATCTGGACTAATGTCTGAGTGCTTTTGATTTTAAAAAGACGTGTTTCTAGATGGAGGGTTCATTTGTATGGAAATGCTTAATGGAAATGGCGGTCAAAGTCATTTTGTTTGGATTCCAGTCGATTTCTCTACTAAACAGCTGTAAAGGAGGTAAAATCTACACTTTCTCATCAGGATTTCAAAGCCATTTGTAAATAGGATCTGGGGCTAGTAGAGATTGTGAGTGTAAAATGCTAATAGGTTTTTCTTGTGTCAGTCCTGATATGTAGTGGCTGTTGAACAGACACACTCCACATAGCATGCACGTTATCTTATCTACACAATATCAGGCTTTAAAAACCCATCATCCATAGATTTATTACGCAAGCATTCCTTAGAAACTGATACAAGATGTGCACTGGTTCTGCATCAAGTATAGATGCTGTACCTTTATATCTGCTGACAGCCATCCCATGTGTGTTGATGCCACTCTTCTCTCTGAGATCCATAGTCAATATTATATATTTGATAATATCTTGCCGTAAGCATCTACTTCTATTATTTATGTGTTGTCCTTGAAAAAGTGTCTCTGCAAGGGCTAATTTATCCTTGAGGTTTTATTACAGTAATGTATAAATCAAATCTGGCTTAATCTGCTTTGTTTCAGAAAATCTCCAATATTATGGATGCTTGGGCTGTGATGTTTGTTTGTTGGTTACTTATTTAGTCTTGCATATGGGTTTACACTAAAATATTAGTAAATGTTAATTTATTATTTGCGCTGTGATAATATTCATATCTTGTAGGAGCCCTCAAGGCAAAATTAAACAAACATATCATTTATAAATGTAATAACTAAAAGAGGTAGTGTACTTGTTTTTGTTTTGAAAGCCTAAATCCAGTGGGTAAAAAATAAAGGTTAATTGCTAGCATAGGTCTAGGGAACTACCTGGAGGTGTACTGTACACAGAATGTGTACAGAACGTGTACACAGAATATGCACAGAATGCCCCCCAGAGGCATGATTTCCTGCTTGTGTGATTGGTACACCAGTTTTCCCAGAAGTCAAAAAAATGTATTTTTTGGTGAGATACTTCCAATAGGACATCACGTTTAAAGAGATGCAGACTCAGCAGCATTCCTCATTAGTGCCTTGCAGGTGCACAGCTGAACGATAATTATGAAACCACTCCCATTACACTCACTTTCCCACATGGAGACAGACAAACACACTGGGATTTCTTCAGAATAACAAAAGGTAGGAATCTGCAACAAAGTTTGTTAAAATCCTTGTAATGCACATTGATCACACATGGTGGGAATATTTTTTTCTCAACAAAAGTGGAGTTACGCTTTAAAGTAGATTTTTTTTACCTTATCCTCTACTCCACCATGCTGCTAGACTGGTCCCTGACACAATTTCTCCTCTATGCTCCAGCAGTCCATGGTCATGGCATCCTCAGGATGAATGTAGGGTCCAATAGCTAAGTGGTTAGTGTTTCAACCTGGCAGCCCTAGGGTCGTCGGTTCTAATCCCAACCACAACACTACCTGCCCAGAGTTTGCATGTTCTCCCTGTATCCACATATGTTACCTCCATGGTACTCTGGTTTCCTCCCACATTCCAAAGACTTGCTGGTAGGTTAATTGGCTCCTGTCTAAATTGGCCCTAGTATTTGCATGTATGAATGTGAGTTAGGGTCCTTAGAGTGTAAGCTTGAGGGAAGGGTCTGATGTGAATGTATAATAAATATGTAAAGCACTGCGTAAACTGATCATGGTATATAACTCACTAAACCCAAGATAATATTTGATTCTTACCACCTGGCATATCAAAGGTCTGCCAACATCCCATACAGATCAGTAGAAAAATGACTCCCCCAGTACATAAGTGGGACTTTTAACAGCAGTACATAACAAAACAATAGAAATAAAATCATAACCAATTTTATTGTGGACGGACTTTTATAAAAAGTAGTGTACCATCAGGTCACATACATACAATAGTAAAAACAATGCAATCCTTGTAAGAATATGGAGCAATTTATCTTCTTGGGCAAAACATTTTTTCCATCGGTTTTGGCCTATTTATATTCTTCCTCGTATTTTTGGTAAAAAAAATTGCAATCAGCGTTTATTGATTGGTTTGCGCAAAAGTTGCCGCGTTTACGGATGATGAGAATTAATTTCTGGGGTTTTTATTTTTTTACTAGTAATGGCGGCGATCTGCGTGTTTTAACAATACTGCGATATTGCAGTGGACAAGTCGGACCATTTTGACACTTTTTTGGGACCATTGGTATTTATACAGCGATCAGTGCTATAAACATGCACTGATTACTGTGTAAATGCCATTGGCAGTGAAGTGATATCGCAGCCGCCGTCATATGACACGGTTTGCGATATCGAGCCACTTTGTCGCCGTCAGACTGAGGTCGGCAAGTGGTTGAAGTACAGAGGAAAATCCACATAGTGTAGTATTTCACCAAGATTTTATTAAATTATAAAATCACACTTACAATTTTGAAAGGATTACACAGCATGTGTTTAATACAACCAGCAGGTCCAAGCGGCCAGGCCAGCTTGCAGAATAATGTCACACGTGAGGCCCCTTCCAACGCATTTCTCTGTAACCAGCGTCGTCTGGGGATATGTTTAACCACTTGCTTACTGGGCACTTAAACCCCCCTCCTGCCCAGACCAATTTTCGGCTTTCAGCACTGTCGCATTTTGAATGACAATTAAGCGGTCGTGCGACGTTGTACCCAAACAAAATTGATGTCCTTTTTTCCCCACAAATAGAGCTTTCTTTTGGTGGTATTTGATCACCTCTGCGGTTTTTATTTTTTGCACTATAAACAAACAAAGAGCGACGATTTTGAAAAAAGAACAATATTTTTTACTTTTTGCTCTAATAAATATCAAAAAATAAAATATATAAAAAAAAATATTAATTGGGTTTGGCCGATTTATATTCTTCTACATATTTTTGGTAAAAAAAATTGCAATCAGCGTTTATTGATTGGTTTGCGCAAAAGTTATCGCATCTACAAACTATGGGAATTGATTTATGGCGTTTTTATTATTATTTTTTTTTTTTTACTAGTAATGGCGGCGATCTGCGATTTTTATCGGGACTTTGATATTGCAGCGGACATGTCGGACATTTTTGACACTTTTGGGACCAATGACATTTTGTACAGCGATCAGAAATTTAAATGTCCACTGATTACTGTGTAAATGTCATTGGCAGTGAAGGGGTTAACCTGCAGGGGGCAGTGACGGGGTTAACAGTGTTCCCTGAGTGTGTTCTAACTGTGGGGGGGATGGGTTGGCCGGGACATAACAGATCTAACTGATCCCAGTGACAGGGATCAGTAGATCTGTTATGTCCCCCTCTCACAGAACGGAGAACCACCATTCCCCGTTCTGCAGCTCCGCAGGCGATCGTGGGTCAGGAGCGGACATCGAGTCCGCCCAGGGCTGGTGCAAGGATTTTTGACACCCTAGGCGAAACCTCATTTTGCCACCCCCCTTGGCTCCACCCCCTTTTCCCTGCCCAGCCTGATCAGCGCCAATCAAATGCAGCCTGATCAGCGCCAATCAAATGTAGCCTCACCAGCACCCATCAAATACAGCTTCACCAGCGCCAATCAATACAGCCTCATCTGTGCCCATCAAATACAGCTTCACCAGCGCCAATCAATACAGCCTCACCTGTGCCCATCAAATATTGCTTCACCAGTGCCAATCAATACAGCCTCACCTGTGCCCATCAAATACAGCTTCACCTGTGCCTATCAAATCCAGCTTCATTGGGGGTGGGGGCTGAGGAGGGGAGGGTATTTGGCAGATCAGTCACTATTTCTATATACATTTGGCATGTGATAATACAATCTCATTATCTCAGTCAGACAGTGTCAGTTTTTACATGAATCAACGCAGAGCAGCCAGTGACAGATCAACAGTGGCCAGGCGCCCCTAGGCGGCAGTGCGCCCTAGGTGGCCGCCTACTCAGCCTAGTGGTAGAGCCGGCCCTGAGTCCGCCCAACCCGCGGGCACGCTGCCGCCGCCTGTGAGTGCGCGCCGGGAGCGTGCAAAGGGGCAGACGTCAATAGACGCGGAGATCCGCGATGTAGCCGGCTTTCGTCTATAGCGCGGATCTCAAGAGGTTAATGCACTTTTATTGTGTTTCTTATGTGATTTATTAACTTATATGTAGCACAAGGATAGCATACATTTAATTATTGTTTGGTTTGTGCTATATAAGTACCTGCAATAAATAAATAAATGACACAGAAGCACAGTCCACTGCCACAGTGTGGGAAATGCCACCTGCTGGTGGAGCAGAGGATCAGGTAAGTTAAAGTGCTTTTACCCTCCCTTAGACTAAACATTATGTTTTTGGCTATGCTTTAAAATATTTTTTTTTCCTTGAAGTTTTGAGTCTGTAGCAGGAAATCAAGCCAATTTTTGTGTCACAGGTGCAATGCTTTCCATGCTTGTATGCCGTCCAAATCGTCCAACAAAAGTGGAACAAGCTCTAACACTGCCAGAGATGCAGTTGAGCAGTTGAAGAAACTATTGTTTGAAAATAATATTGAACCGCTTATCATAATCTGGTAATCACACTGGAAATAGGTTGGTACATTTTTTCATGGTAGAATTAACTCTGTAACTGTGATCATGTGATCATTATGACAGCCAATCAAAATGAACACATGACCTTGTTAACAGACAAGCTTACACTGAACAGCTCATCCGTAGTGTTGAGCGAACCCGGACTGTAACGTTCGGGTCCGTACCGAACTTTCGGGTGCCCGTGGCACGGACCCGGACCCGGACATTTCAAAAATCGTTCGGGTTCGGTCCGGCTGGGCTTGCAATGTCAGGCCCAAGCGAGTTGTGATGCCTACTCGACAAGTCACATTCGAACAGACAATTGTTCCAGTACACAAGTAAAACTAACCGACAGTATTACTAGTGTACTAGTGTCAATGTCTCAATTAAGATGGTACTTTTTTACATGGTTGGATAAAGGTCACACTAATGGTCTAATACTATTCGCCAAGTTATAATAAAAGTTTGTTATCAAAGAAGTTGACGAGTTGACGTAGAGACCGTCACAATCTCGAACAAGGTGAAAACAACCTGCTAAACCTGCCGTATGTTCGTACCTTTCGTAACGTGGACACTGTGTTTTTAACCGAACTAAAGGACGATGTCTGAGTTTTGAAGT
>BLSH010357548.1:1578371-1589493 GCA_018402905.1 Glandirana rugosa | reverse complement strand
ATTTTACTTGATTTTAATTTATTTTCCCTATCCCCATTTATTTGTAGGGCACTTGCCCTAGTTTGAAGATGATTTTAGAACAGTTATATGGCTTCTACCGTTAATTAATACTTTTCAGACACAGTTTGAAGATGATCCACATTCACCTCCATTTTTGCTTTTTTTATGTTTTTATTTTTTTAAAAATATTTACAGTTATTTCCCTGTCCCCATTTTTTTGTAGGGCACTTGCCCTACCCTTACCCCCATTTTACTTCCTTTTGCAGCCCTCTGGGGCTTTCCAGGACTTTCCTACAGCCATTTTTGTGCCTAAAAGTTCGGGTCCCCATTGATTTCAATGGGGTTCGTTGTCCGTGCGATCGTTCGGGTTCCGTCCGGACCCGGACCCGGACTTTGTCCCGAAGTTCGGACGGACCAGCAGAACCCGAACTTCCAGGTGTTCGCTCAACTCTAGTCATAACCTAACATAGAGAAACCACTGGAGCATTTATAAAAATAAAAACACAGGTGTAAATAGTAGAGTTCAATGGTTGCCTAATGAGCTAATAATTGGTAGACTCCTCCAGGAACAAACCGGGAGGACTCCACCAATTAACAAAACTTAAAACCTCATATTGACAGTATTAAAAACAAACTATCGTAATAATAGAATTGTAAGAAATGTATAGTAAACACACTGATCGCATAAACGATCTATAGTGTGTACGACCTAATCAAAAATGGTCAAAGAATGAGGATAAGGTGAGAACATGAACAGGGAGGGGGGGGGGGGAGCTCATACCAAGTGTGGATAAAGGATATACAAGGATATAAACTGTTATCCATGTACCATAAGAATAAAGATTCTTAGATAAAAATGTGATGTTTCTATGCTTGAATTGCTGGATATACCAATAGCCTTAATCCCAATAGAGGTACCACAGCTGGTGTGTGAATGAACAGCAGTGAGGCCACTATAATACACAAAAGTATACAAATGTATAATATCCACAAAAATATATTATTAGGAGAATAAGATCTATCTAAACATGTATTATTAAACACTAGATATATCGAATGTGGAGGTGTGTCCCCTCAAAGGCCAACAGGAAAAATATACCTAATGAGCCACATCAGCAGAGAAAAGTAAGGCAACCAAAAATGTCCAAAAAATGTATATATAACCGAACAAGTATAAAAAGAAAGAACATTATACATATGGTTACCCCACCTGTATCTCCCCAGGCAACCTGTATGGGAATTAAATGTGGATTCTTATGTTGGTAAAAATGTGTAGACCCTTTGTTATTATAAAAGGAATTTTTATCAGAATCGACTGACCAGGCTGAGGATACAATGGCCCTCATGGTTTCGGATGCCTCGGGTGACCCCCCCCCTGTGGATCTAATATGGTGACACAATCCAGCACACCTATTGTTCCAAAAAAGGGTCAGCCACCCAAAAATAAGAAATTCCAAAAAAAAATAAACAGCAACACAAAAAAAAACAAGGAGAGGAGGACAAAAAAACAGGAGATCCTGTCCACAGCCACTATTCTCTCAGGACCCATCCACAGAGGAAGTAACAGGTAATGTTATTAACATCTCTAATAAAGTGTTGTCTGATAATGACATGTCTCTTCTGGGAAAAGGTCTGGGTTTCTGTCCAGTTACACACTTTAATCCTTTTGAAACTGTTCTAGATGTCAACAGATTTGTGAGAAACCTGACCATTCATAGATACTATTTTGAAGCAACAGATGATAATGACTTTGGGCTTACCCCGGATCAAGCATCTCCAGATAATACTCCATATTTTACGTTCAAGGAACATTGTGCTATTTTGGACTTGGAGGAGTTAAACATGGAGAACTCACATAGATGTGTGGAAATGATAGGTTTCAAAAAACGGTTGAATGTGATTTGTTTATTCTAGCTACACATACGTCATCTCAAACATTTCCTCATGGGGATAATGGGAGCAGGGAGGAGAGGTTATCACTCAAATCCCTCATGAAAGATCCAGCCATTACCATTCATAATGCGGATAAAGGTGGGGTGGTGGTAGTCATGGATTCAGATCAATATAGGGATGAAGCTTTGAGATAGTTAAGGGACATCCATACTTATTCTATCCTGAAGAGCGACCATACCAAAAAATACAAGTGTATTCTTAAATGTCTAGTACAAAAGGGTGCGAGTATCGGAGCTTTTACCCCTAAGGAGCCTGAAGCTTTGATACCCGACTGCCCGGTTCTATAAAAAAATCACAACTTACCGAAAGTCCATAAAGCCATCCATCCCCCTCAGGGGAGACCTATCGTGTCGGGTATAGCTCCCTTAATGAGAGGTTGGGGGAATGGCTTGATGGTCAGCTCCAAGCCATTGTCTACACACTTCCCAGCTTTCTCAGAGACACCAACCATCTACTTCAGATCATGGAGGATTTAGAGTGGGAACCAGATTACCTCTGGGTCTCCTGTGATGTGGTGAGCCTGTATTCATGCATTCCCCATGAGTTGGCTCTAGAAGCAGTGTCTTTCTGGTTGAAATGATCCACCAATATCTCCTTAGTAACTTGCCAGTTTATTGTGGAAGTTTTGGAATATTTGCCTGCCCATAATTTCTTTCTTTTTGACAGGGTTTACTATCTCCAGAGGTGTGGGGCAGCCATGGGGGCCAAGTTTTCACCCTCACTGGCTAACCTCTACATTGCCTGGTGAGAGCAATCCCACAGCTTTGGAGATGGTAACCCCTTTCAAGCCCAGATCGTCTTGTACTATCGGTACATAGACGATCTGATCCTCATCAGTCACGATCCCTTCCCTTTTGATTGGGTTGTTGTCTATTCTTCTGTATTGTCAACACCACCACCATTAATTTTTTTGGATGTCAAATTGACTGCCAAATCGGGTGAGGGTTGCTTGCCGGCTGTACAGAAAACCAATGTCTGGCAATAGTCTCTTGCATGCCAGTTCGGGACATCCGCATCACACCATTAAAGGTATACTGGTGGGACAATTTTTACATCTCCGCCATATCTACAGTGATAATATAACATTTGCTGCAGAATTGGCTAAACTTTACAAACGATTCTTCCAGAGAGGATACCCTAGATGGATGCTCGACTGAGCGTTCAATATGGCGAGTAAGAAAAATAGGAGGAACCTTCAGAAAACCCAACATAGACATATCAATACCAAAGATAATGGCAGGATCAAGAAAAAGAACTCGTCTGCTAAGCCCACTAACTCCAGTAAATCTAGGGAGAATTGTTTATTTCTTGTTCTGGGGTATAGCTCAGAGTATAATGAAGTAAAACGTATAGTTAATAAACATTTACCTTTGTTAAACACAGACCCTATATTTTCACGATTGTTGGACAATGGGGTGAATATTATAGCTAAACGAGCTAAGACCATTGGGAGCTATCTATCTCCCAGCTTCTTTCAACCCAACAAATTTTTACAACTGTCTCCGACCTGGTTACATTGCAGAAGTAACTTTAAATGTGAAGCATGGGACTGTCCCTGCTGCGCACACATCCTGCAAGGCAACACTTTCTGCTCTGCGGTTGACAACAGACAATATTCAATTGGAAATTTTTTTAATTGCAATACAAGCTTCATTGTGTATGCCATCTCTTGCACCAAGTGTCCTATGCAGTATGTGGGCAGAACAATTAGAAGGCTCCGGGATAGAATACGGGAGCATCTGACAGATACAAAAAATCAAAAGACTACTAATGTTGCATGACATTTTAACAACTTGCATCAGGGTGATATTACCATCATGAAGGTACAGGTTGTAGAGAACGTCACTCTTAACTCACACGTAGGAGATTTGTTTAATTTCCTTTGCAAATTAGAGTTTTTTGGATCCATAAACTGAGGAGCAGGATCCCGGAAGGCATGAACTACGAATGGGATGTTACACACTTTTATGACAAATAGCCCATTCCACTCTTCCCTAGATACATGCTGGATATGGCTATATGCTAGATACACCTTATCTTTGACGTTCCAGTCCTTTGGGTAAACTCCAGATGAATTGTGTGCAATGTGTGAATGCATGTATATACTATTTTTCACGTAATTATCAATGGTTCTGGTCTTGAATATGCGTTTGTTTCTAGTACACAGTATTTTGATGTTTTTACAGTCAGCGAGGCCAAATTTTACAATTAAATGAATACTATGTATACTTAAAGTATTTCAATCACTGTGTATTCAGTATCGAATGTGGTTGGTGTGTGCCCTTGGCAGCCACAACGTCCCCTTTGTCAACACATCAGTAGGGCTAGACACTTCCTTATTAGTTTCACTCTCTCCCTCTCCTCCACCTCCTCTGCCTCCAACCACCTAACAGCTACCCATAGAAACCTACACCGTCTCAACCCTTCTCTTCTCTATTCTGCTACTGACCACCTCTATGAAAAAATCGCACCCCTGTCCTGCACCGACCTAGCCACTTCAGTCTACAATGCTTCACTTTTAGCCTCCCTGGACACACTAGCCCCTCTCACTACTCACAAATCAGGCCCGACCCCTTCAACCTTGGCAAACAGATGACACTAGAAGTCTGAAAAAACATAACCGTGCTCTTGAGCGCCCATGGCGTAAGACTAAATCTCAAGAAGATTTCAACCAGTATAAATCTGCCCTCCAAAAATACAATTCCTGCCTCCACACGGCCAAGCAGACCTATTTTATCACTCTCACTAACAGCTTATCATCCCGCCCTCGTCAACTCTTCTCTATCTTTAACTCTCTACTTCGTCCTCCTCTGTCTCCACCTGCTACTTCACTCACTGCCCAGGAGATCGCCAATGACTTCAAACTGAAGATTGAAACAATTTGTGAAGAGATCTCTGCTGTTCAGATACCTTCCACGCTTCACACTTCATGCCTACAGGTACAATCACTACTCCCCTCATTCAACCCCGCCACTTTAGATGAAGTTGCTAAACGATTTGCTAACGTCAAACTAACCACCTGCCCGCTGGATCCTGTTCCCTCGCAAATACTATGTTCACCCTCTGACTCGATTCTACACTCTTTAACCCACATCTTCAATCTCTTCTGGCATCTTTCCCAACTCTCTAAAACATGCATTAGTTAGCCCCATACTTAAAAACCCTTCACTGGACCCAACCAATCCTAACAACCTATGCTCCATCTCCTTGCTCCCCTTTTTATCCAAACTCCTTGAACGTCTAGTCTACAACCGACTGAGCAACCACCTTGCCGAGAATAGCCTTCTTGATCCCTTTCAGTCTGGATTTTGTCCTCAACACTCCACAGAAACTACTCTTCTAAACCTAACAAACAATCTACTAACAGCCAAAACCCATGGACACTATTCTGTACCCCTACTCTGGGACCTTTCTGCTGCCTTTGATATGGTTGACCACCCCCTCCTCCTCCAAAAACTCCATGCCACTGGTCTCATTGACTGTACTCTTCAATGGTTCTCTTCCTACTTATCTAATCGTACCTTTAGCGTTACTTACAACTCTACTTCCTCATCTCCTATTCCTTTCTCCATTGGGGTCCCCCAAGGTTCTGTTCTTGGGCCGCTCCTATTTTCAATCTACACCTCCTCCCTGGGTCAGCTGCCTATCTATATGCTGATGACACCCAAATCTATCTCTCTACCCCTCAGCTCACTCCCTCAGTCACCTCACATATCACTAATTTACTAAAAGATCTATCAGTCTGGATGTCACACCACTTCCTCAAACTTAATCTATCCAAAACCGAACTTAACATTTTTCCTCCACCACGTGCCCCTTCCCCCAATCTCTCTGTCATAATCGATGGCACAACTATCAGCCCATCCCCACATGTCAAGGTCCTAGGTGTAGTCCTGGACTCTCCTTTAAGCCCCACATCCAATCACTGTCCAAATCCTGCTGCCTCAACCTCCGCAACATCTCAAAAATACACCCCTTTCTAACCAATGACACAACAAAGCTCTTAATTCACATAGTTACATAGTTAGTGAGGTTGAAAAAAAACACAAGTCCATCAAGTCCAACCTATGTGTGTGTTTTTTTATGTCAGTATTACATTGTATATCCCCCAATGTTTTGGTCCCTTAGGTGTGCATCTAATAGTTTTTTGAATTTATCTATACTCCCAGCAGAAACTACTGCTTGTGGAAGAGAATTCCACATCCTCCCTGCTCTTACCTTAAAGAAACCTCTACGCATTTTAAGGTTAAACCACCTTTCTTCTATTTTTAGTGAGTGTCCGCGTGTCTTTGTGTACTCCCTTGCACTGAATAGTTTCGTCCCTATTGTGGGGTCACCAGTACAGTATTTGTACATTGAAAACATATCCCCTCTCAAGCGTCTCTTCTCCAGAGAGAATAAGTTCAGTGCTTGTAATCTTTCCTCATAACTAAGGTCCTCCAATCCCTTAATTAGCTTTGTTGCCCTTCTCTGAACCCTTTCCAATACCAGGACATCCTTCCTGAGGACTGGTGCCCAGAATTGGACGGCATATTCCAGGTGTGGCCTCACCAGAGATTTGTATAGTGGGAGAATTATTGATTTATTCCTGGAGTTGATCCCTTTCTTGATGCATGTCAACACTTTGTTAGCTTTGCTTGCAGCAGCTTGGCATTGAATGCCACTGCTGAGCCTGTTCTCTACTAGGACCCCTAAGTCTTTTTCCATCCTAGATTCCCCCAGAGGCTCTCCCCCTAGTGAGTAGTTTTCATTCATGTTCTTGGTACCCAAATGCATTATCTTACATTTTTCTATGTTAAATCTTTCTACTTGTCTGCCCACCCCATTAATGTATTCAGATCTTCTTGAAGATTAGGTACAAGGGTCTGGCAATAACTTGGCTAAGTTCTTTAAGGACCCTCGGGTGTAAGCCATCTGGGCCCGGTGACTTATTAGTGTTCAGTTTTTCATGCCTATTCCTGATTTTATCCTCAGTCAGCCATGAGGGTGCTTCCTTTGATGTGTCGTGAAGACCAGCATTGCAGTTCTGAATAATTGAGCCCCCCGTTTCCTTTGTGAATAATGAGGAGAAAAATGAGTTTAACACCTTTGCCATTTCTCCATCCTTTGTAACCAGATTTCCTTCCTCATTCTTTATGGGGCCAATATGATCTGACCTCCCTCTCTTGCTGTTTATATACTTAAAGAATTTCTTGGGATTCCTTTTACTCTCCTCAGCTATATGTCTTTCATGTTCTACCTTAGCTGCTCTGATTACACCTTTGCATTCCTTATTGTGTGTTTTATAGATATGAAAATCTGACTGAGACCCCTCTGCCTTATATTTTTTGAAGGCCTTCTCCTTTGCTTTTATGTGTGCCTTTATGTCGGAGTTAAGCCAGCCAGGTCTTTGATTAGCTCTTTTAAATTTATTTCCTGTTGGGATACACTGGCTAATACCTTTTTAGTATGTTCTTGAAGCACTCCCATTCTTCCTCCGCGTTCATTGTTCCTAGAATTTTATCCCATTTAACATCTTCCAGCAAGGAGTGTAGTTTATGGAAGTTGGCTCTTTTAAAATTCAGTGTCTTTGTATTCCCCTTGTGTTTCCTATTTGTGTAATTTATACTGAACCTAATTGACCTGTGATCGCTATTTGCTAGATTGCCCCTTACTTCCACGTCTGTGATCAGGTCTGTGTTGTTAGTAAACAGAAGGTCTAATAATGCTTTTTCTCTTGTTGGTGCATTTACCATCTGACCCATGAAATTGTCCTGCAGGGCATTTAGGAAATGGCGAGCCTTAGCTGAACGTGCAGTACCTTCCTCCCAGTCAATATCTGGGTAATTAATATCCCCCATTATAATAACACTTCCCATCCTAGCCGCTATTCCAAATTGCGATAGGAGGTCGGCCTCCCCCTCCTTCCTCTGATTAGGGGGCCTATAGCATATTCCCAGTAATACTTTCCTCCTGGTATCTTCCTTTTGTAGCTCTACCCATAAGGCTTCAACTTCCACCCCAGAACCACTAGTAATGTCATCTCTTACATTAATTTGTATGTCATTTTTTATATACAGGCATACCCCTCCCCCTTTTTGCCCTCCCTATCCCTGCGATATAGGGAATACCCCTGAATGGTAGCCAGCCAATCATGAAAGCTGTTGAACCAAGTCTCCGAAATTCCCTCACTCTCTGGTCATCTCTCACCTCGACTACTGCAACTCCCTTCTCAATGGCTTACCTCTACACAGGCTATCCCCCCTTCAATCCATCATGAATGCTGCTGCCAGACTCATCCACCTTACCAATCGCTCTGTGTCTGCTACTCCTCTCTGTCAATCCCTCCACTGGCTCCCGCTCACCCAACAAATTAAATTCAAAATACTCACAACAACCTACAAAGCCATACACAATTTAGCTCCCAGCTACATCACCAGCCTAGTCTCGAAATAGCAACCTAATCATTTTCTTAATTCCTCTTAAGACCTCCTGCTCTCTAGCTCCCTTGTCACCTCCTCCTTTGCTCACCTCCAGGACTTTTCCAGAGCCTCTCCAATCCTATGGAACTCCTTACCCCAACCTGTCTGAGTATCTCCTACTCTGCTAGCTTTTAGACGATCCCTGAAAAACCTCCTCTTCAGAGAAGCTTATTCTACCCACACCTAACAAATGTATTTTCATTTTCTTCATCAGTTCATCCCCCACAGTTATTACCTTTTGTTTCACTTGACCCTCCCTTCTAGATTGTAAGCTCTAACGAGCAGGGCCCTCCAATTTTGCTCCTGTATTGTATTGTATTGTATTGTAACTGTACTGTCTGCCCTCATATTGTAAAGCGCTGAGCAAACAGTTGGCCCTATATAAATCCTGTATAATAATAATAATGTGGCTTGTCCAAAATTTTTTTCTATTCTGATAAAAAATCCTTTTATAATAACAAAGGGTCTACACATTTTTACCAACATAAGCATACGCATTTAATTCCCATACAGGTTCCCTGGTGAGATACAGGTGGGGTAACCATATGTATAATGTTCTTTCTTTTTATACTTGTTCGGTTATATATATATTTTTTGGACATTTTTGGTTGCCTTACTTTTCTCTGCTGATGTGGCTCATTGGGTATGTTTTTGCTGTCGGCCTTTGAGGGTACACACCTCCACATTCAATATATCTAGTGTTTAATAATACATGTTTAGTTATTCTCCTAATAATATATTTTTCTGGATATTATACATTTGTATACCTGTGTGTATTATAGTGGCCTCACTGCTGTTCATTCACACGCCAGCTGTGGTACCTCTATAGGGATTAAGGCTATTGGTATTTCCAGCAATTCAACCATAGAAACATCACATTTTTATCTAAGAATCGTTATTCTTATAGTACATTGATAACAGTTTACATCCTTGTATATCCTTTTTCCTTTGTCCACACCTGGTATGAGCTCCCCCCTTTCATTCCCTCCCCCCTCCCTGTTCATGTTCTCACCTTATCCTCATTCTTTGACCATTTTTGATTAGGTTGTACACACCATAGATCGTTTATGCAATCGATGTGTTTACTATACATTTCTTACAATTCTATTACGATAGTTTGTTTTTAAATCTGTCAATGTGAGGTTTTTTTTTTATTTTTTTTTCAAAATAATTTATTGAGGTAAATTCACAAGAATACAAAGATACAAGAGTACTCAGAGTCATGAAAACGACTCAGAGAGATATAGCATTTTCTACATTTGATCGATGATTAAAGGTGAAAATGTGAGGTTTTAAGTCTTGTTAATTGGTGGAGTCTTTTTCCTGCAGGCGTCTACCAATTATTAGCTCATTTGGCAACCATTGGACTCTACTATTTACACCTGTGATTTTATTTTTATAAATGCTTCAGTGGTTTCTCTATGTTAGGTTTATATGTTCACTTATTTGTCTGCCTTTTGGAATATTTTTTGAATCTATCAAATATATTTCACAATCTTCAAGCTCCGGAGTGCGGTCACATCTTTTGGCTTTCCTAGGGTACCGGGACATAGCCTGCAGCTGCAAGCTATATCTCGATACCATCCACTTAAAGCAGCCGCAGCTTATATACGGCGAAGTGGTTCAATAGGAGTGTTGTGGATGTGAAAAGTCGTTTTTTTAAATTATACTGCTTTGGGTATAATATCAGTATTTCTATTAAACACTATATAGGAAGCAAAAGGAAAATCATGATTTGCAATTGTTTGTGCATTTGCTTGTATTTTAAAAGTGATATTAAAGGCAGATTTTTTTTTTAAATAAGAAACATGTTATAGTTGCTTACTCTGTGCAGTGGTTTTGCACAGAGCAGCCTCTATCCTCTTCTTCTTGGGTCCCTCACTGGCATTCCTGGCCCCCTCCCTTCTGTCAAGTGCCCCCACAGCAAGCAGCTTGCTATGGGGGAACCCAGGCGTGCTTGTTTCCAAGCCACTGCTCAGCATGTCCATTCACCTATTGAGCGTGGCTCGTCCCCGTCCCTGCTCTCTCCTCATTGGCTCAATGGCTGTGATTGACAGTAGCAGGAGCTGTCACTGCTGCCTCAGCCAAAAAGGAGGAAGAGATGCAGGAGAGCCGCTGCTCTTATTCACAACGCTGGATCAAAATGGGGCTTAGGTAAGTATTGGGGGGGGGGGGCTTCTGCACACAGAAGGTTTTTTTTTAACCTTCATGCATAAAATGCATGATGGTAAAAAACCTTGAGCCTTGGGGGGCGTGTCCGGCCGGCGGAGAAGATGGCCGCATAATCCAGAGCTCCTGTGTCCCACGCTACCAGAGCTGCCGAATACAAGGCAAGGGAGAGCCGATTCACAGCACAAGTAAGTGGGGGAAAGCAAGGACAGTGAGGGGAAGATGATAACACTAGGTCGTAGACCCTCCACTAGTCCCGAGGGACCAGACACATCCGTGGGCGCCCTCGAGGCCAGGGCCGAGGCGGCGGTAGAACGGAAAGAGGGACGGAGCGCCGACCCTTCTTTAGACAGTCCGCGACGCCGAAAAAACACAGAAAGGAGGCAAACGAGTAGAAGGGGAGTGACAGGAACGAAAGGGGGTGAATGAACACGACACTTAGCCGAGAGGGAACGGAACATAAGCCGTCGAGACCATCGCACCCTGTGTCCTCGAGACCTAATACGCCGGTAGAAGAGGCGGCCGGCCTGTGCGGGGGG
>BLSH010357548.1:1486656-1502241 GCA_018402905.1 Glandirana rugosa | reverse complement strand
TAGATGTATGAGTGCTGCCAGCATTGCTGCAGAGGTTGAAAGGGTGGGGGGTCAGCCTGTCAGTGCTCAGACCATATACCGCACACTGCATCAAATTGGTCTGCGTGGCTGTCATCCCAAAAGGAAGCCTCTTCTAAAGATGATGCACAAAAAAGATCGCAAACAGTTTGCTGAAGACAAGCAGACTAAGGACATGGATTACTGGGACCATGTCCTGCGGTCTGATGAGACCAAGATAAACTTATTTGGTTCAGATGGTGTCAAGCGTGTGTGGCGGCAACCAGGTGAGGAGTACAAAGACAAGTGTGCCTTGCCTACAGTCAAGCATGGTGGTGGGAGAGTCATGGTCTGGGGCTACATGAGTGCTGCCATCACTGGGGAGCTACAGTTCATTGAGGGAACCATGAATGCCAACATGTACTGTGACATACAGAAGCAGAGCATGGTCCGCTCACTTCGGAGACTGGAATACAGGGCAGTATTCCAACATGATAATGACCCCAAACACACCTCCAAGACGACCACTGCCTTGCTAAAGAAGCTGAGGGTAAAGGTGATGGACTGGTCAAGCATGTCATAAGACCTAAACACTATTGAGCATCTCTGGGGCATTCTCAAATGGAAGTTGGAGTAGCGCAAGGTCTCTAACATCCACCAGCTCCATGATGTCGTCATGGAGGAGTGGAAAAGGACTCCAGTGGCAACCTGTGAAGCTCTGGTGAACTCCATGTCAAAGAGGGTTAAGGCAGTTCTGGAAAATAATGATGGCCACTAAAATATTCACACTTTGGGCCCAATTTGGACATTTTCACTTAGGGGTGTACTCACTTTTGTTGCCAGCGGTTTAGACATTAATGGCTATGTGTTGAGTTATTTTAAGGAGACAGCAAGTTTACACTGTTATACAAGCTCTACGCTCACTACTTTACATTGTAGCAAAGTGCCATTTCTTCAGTGTTGTCACATGAAAAAATATAATAAAATATTTACAAAAATGTGAGGGGTGTACTCACTTTTGTGAGATACTGTGTATATATATATATATATATATACTAAACAACCTTATCTGGAAAATCGCCTTTTATGCATAGTAAATTAAATAATAATTATATTCTGATAACATTCAAACTCCGGAGATAAAACAGTAATTCTGTCACTCTACAAGTCTCTGGTCTGGCCACATCTTGAATATGCCATCCAGTTCTGGGCACCAATCCTCAGGAGGGATGTGCTGGAACTGGAGAGAGTCCAGAGAAGGGCAACAAAGCTAATAAAGGGACTGGAGGATCTCAGTTATTTTGAAAGACTACAAGCATTAAACGTATTCTCTCTGGAGAAGAGACGCTTAAGAGGGGATATGTTGCAATGTGCAAATACCTCACTGGTGACCCCAGCTTAGTAAAAAAACTTTTCAGTGGGAGGGAGTTTAAAAAGACACGTGGCTATTCAATGAAAGTGGAGGAGAAGTGGTTTAACCTTAAAGTGCATACAGGGTTCTTTGCTGTCAGAGCGTTGAGGATTTGGAACTCCCATCCACAAGCGGTGGTATTAGCAGGGAGTGTCGCTAGTTTTAAAAAACTTTTAGACAGGCATTTTACTGATCACAACATACATATGGTTATGGGAGTTAATATTGACGTAAACTCACACACACCACAGGTTGAACTGGATGGACTGGGGCCTTTATTCAACCTTAACAACTATGTAACTATTTGTAATTCAGATAAAAAGTATTGTCATTCTCAGACATTATGGTTGAAGTGCCTTCATAGAAAATTCTTATTTAGGGTCCATTCACAATATCCACTGTGTCACATCGCAGCGGCTGGTGTGCAATGCGGTTCGGCAGAACCAGCACAGTGTTAATACAGGAATATCGCACTGTTCACTTTTTTTTTCTTTTTGTTTCAAACTTTATTTAAATGTCAAACAGTGAATTTTCATAGCATTCTATCAGCTGGCGTGGGGTGACTTGCCCTGCGCTGGAAAATAGGACTGCACGCAGTACTTTTTTTCAGTGCACACTGACTGCACGCCACTGCAATGTCCTGGTGTGAACCAACCACACTGGAGAAACTTAATTTTGTCTTGGGTTGCAGTGGGACTGTGCTGGAATAGCTGCCTAGTGCATTCCCGCTGCACCTGGTGTGAATGAACCCTTATAGCATGTGCTATCACTTGGTTATTCTATATTTTCAGATTCTCACAGATATTTATTACTCTGATACTTTGCCTTGAATGTTCAATTGTTTGGGTTTGAACAGACCTTTACCTAGCTTACATTTGCTCGTAATTCTGATACAAAAAAACATAGGTTTATTCTCCACTTTTTATTCACATCTGTTACATTGAAAATATCTAAAACCCAGTTTATAATATACTGTATATATAAATGAGAAGCAGATGTTACAATATCACATTTTTAGTATCTTTTTCAATAAAGGAACAGTTATAAAGCATTTATTTCTGACCCCACTTGGCTAATTATCTTCTGCCTTATCTATTAGATGTTTGCATGATAATATCAGCTTCTGAAATATGATCTGCCGATACATGCAGGTTGGTTGATCATTTTTTCTTAGCAAGTAAACAACACAAGCAGTGTTCTATTTAATCAACCAACCATGTACAAGGGAAAATTGTATTGTAATTTCCCTGCACATAAATGAATATTTAATGTAAATACAGCTGCAGCTTATTCCCAAAGCTAAGTGAACAGTCACTTTTATAAGTGAACATTTTCTATTCATTTTGTAAAGAATATCTATAATAAATTTATGAATTAATTGATTAATTAATGTGTTTAAATAGAATAGGTTATAAGAAATCTGATAAGCTATGACATATTTTCTGTGCTAAACCTTCGTTTTTAATATTGACTTTTTATGTATTTGTGAAATTATCAGCAAAGGTGTTTTAAAGTCATGTTAAAAGTACCTCAACCGTGTCTGCATATCAGGTTTCTGTAATAACCCACAGAGTGTAAGTGGTTGGCAGATGAGGGGTCAGCAGTGTCTACCAGTCAGGCTCTTTTACATTTATTCACTACTGTTAACATATGGATGACACATGCCTACAGGAGGAGAGAACATAGAGATGACCTCATCAGCATTATTGTTCAAACCACTGGTTGGGACAGAGACTAGAGTTGAGCGAACCCAAACTGTAAAGTTCGGGTTCGTACCGAACTTTGGGGTGTCTGTGACCCGGACCCGAACCCGGACATTTGAAAAAAGTTTGGGTTCAGGTTCGGGTATTTCATCACGCCTGTTGAATAGCTGCAGGGCAGCCAATCAACAAGCGTTTCACTGGTTTGCCCTTAGAAGCCATCACAGCCATGCCTACTAATGGTATGGCTGTGATTGGCCAGTGCATCATGTGACCCAGCCTCTGTATAAGCTGGAGTCACTTAGTGCTGCATGTCACATGCTCTCAGGCTAGTGTAGGGAGAGCATGCTGTCAGCGCTGTGAGGGACAGATTGCAGATATAATAACATCTCATCCGGCATTACAGAACGATCTGATTCTGGACTAGGTAGAGTTTACTACTGCTTTTAGGGACAGATTGCTGATCTAATAACATCTCACCCTGCATTACAGAACGATCTGATACTGGACTAGGTAGAGTCTACTGCTTTGAGGGACAGATTATTGTTCTAAAATCATCTCCTAGTTCTATAGGGTCAAGTTCCTGCTGCTGCTGTAAGGGACAGATTATTGTTCTAAATTCATCACCTACTCCTATAGGGTCAGGTTCCTTCTGTTGCTGTAAGGGACAGATTATTGTTCTAAAATCATCGCCTACTCCTATAGGGTCAGGTTCCTTCTGTTGCTGTAAGGGACAGATTATTGTTCTAAAATCACATCCTAGTTCTATAGGGTCAGGTTCCTGCTGTTGCTGTAAAGGACAGATTATTGTTCTAAAATCGTCGCCTACTCCTATAGGGTCAGGTTCCTGCTGTTGCTGTAAGGGACAGATTATTGTTCTAAAATCATCACCTACTGCTTTTGCAGCCCTCTAGCACTTGCCAGGACTTTTTCACAGCCATTTTTGTGCCAAAAAGTTTGGGTCCCCATTGACTTCAATGGGGTTTGGGGTCCGGGATCAAGTTCGGGTCAAGTTCGGTACCAAACCCAGACTTTTTCGCGAAGTTCCGCCGAACCCGCCGAACCTGAACAGCCAGGTGTCCGCTCAACTCTAATAGAGACATGACACCGCTATGACCGTTACATTAAATAGAGAAAGATGTATGAACTTGGCTGAACAGATTTTCATATCTTATGATGGGTAAAACAGTATTAGCCCAGGGTTCTGAGTGAAGGTGACCAAAACAATATGAGGATGGTTTTATGGTGCTGGCACTATTTAACCAACCACACAACAGTTGCATTAACATGTATACTTAGTTTCCTGAGCATACCTATCTAAATGAAAGGAGAGGGTAGGAAGGAGTATGAAGAGGGAGTAAGAATGATTAATTGGGATCAAGACCTTCTATTGCCTGAACATAATTGAACAAATAAAACAAGGTTCTTAAATCCATAGGATTACCCCCCCCCCCCCAGTTCTTTTAGCAGGGGCAGACATTGGCTGTGTTAGGAGACGGTCATCTGTCCATAGACAGTTTTAGAACCTTCTGTTGATAATCGTTCTCCAAACATTATTATTTTTCATTGGGAGAAATAAATATATCATTAGTGAGAAATAAATACATACACTTATATTGAGAAAACAATAAAATATATTGTGGGGTTTCTTGTACAACAGCACAGCTTCATGTTCATGCAAGCTGATCCTTCTATATGGAAATTATAATCCATATTCTGCAATTCTTTTCTTATTCCATGTTTTAGCAGAAGTACATCCAGCTTTTGATCTATCTCTTTTCAGCTGCTGTGATGGTTGTGATGGTTTTATAGTGTGTTCTATGTTTTGCATAATAAATATATTACATAAGACAAGTTACAAATAAATCTGTTTGTTACATTTATATTTCAGTGTGATGAGAAGTGCCTAAAGGCCTATGTTCATATGGCAAAAGCCTTTCTTGGACTTAAAAAAAATGAGGAGGTAAGTCCTACTGAAACCAAGCTGTTTAAAGTCTACCTGTTAGAAAAAATGTAAGCTATGTTAATACTTTATTTTCATCACTTAGCAAAATGGAAAGTAAATGAACAGAAGAAAAATTAAAATCAAATTAATATTTGGTGTGACCCTTTGCCTTTAAAACAGCATCCGTTTTTCTAGGTACATTTGCATATAGTTTTTGAAGGGACTCAGCAGGTGGGGAGAGCTGATCTTATGTGGATGTAGGCTTAGATGAGCGGTGGCCAGTCCATAAGAGGTGCAGGGGTGCCACCTCCCTAATCTCTATGCACTGGCCTCTAATGTCCATGTGGCACACCGTTCACATTGATTTCTACTAGTTTTTTTTTTTAAGCATATGATTAGAGCCTGAGGCTTTAATTAGCTTAAAAAATGTTGAGCTTAGGGCGCAGAGCACTGCGCCCTGAGCCCAGCCACTTGTGAGCACACCCCTCACATGTTTGTAAATATTTTATTCTATCTTTTCATGTGACAACACTGAAGAAATGACACTTTGCTACAATGTAAAGTAGTGAGTGTGCAGCTTGTATAACAATGTAAATTTGCTGTCCCCTAAAAATAACTCAACACGCTGCCATTAATGTCTAAACTGCTGGCAACAAAAGTGAGTACACACATAAGTGAAAATGTCCAAACTGAGCCCAAAGTGTCAATATTTTGTGTGGCCACCATTATTTTCCAGCATTGCCTTAACCCTCTTGGGAATGGAGTTCACCAGAGCTTCACAGGTTGCCACTGGAGTCCTCTTCCACTCCTCCATGACGACATCATGGAGCTGGTGGATGTTAGAGACCTTGTGCTCCTCCACCTTCCATTTGAAGATGCCCCACAGATGCTCAATATGATTTAGGTCTGGAGACATTCTTGGTCAGTCCATCACCATTACCCTCAGCTTTTTTAGCAAGGCAGTGGTCATCTTGGAGGTGTGTTTGGGGTCATTATCATGTTGGAATACTGCCCTACGGCCCAGTCCTTTTAAACCACTGTATGGTATTGGCCACTGTGCTGCAGCTCAGTTTCAGGGTCTTGGCAATCTTCTTATAGCCTAGACCATCTTTATGTAGAGCAACATTTTTTTTTCAGATGCTCAGAGAGTTCTTTGCCATGAGGTGCCATGTTGAACTTCCAGTGTCCAGTACGAGAGTGAGAGCGATAACACCAAATTTAACACACCTGCTCCCCACCTGCACACCTGATACCTTGTAACACTAACGAGTCACATGCCACTGAGGAGGGAAAATGCCTAATTGGGCCCAATTTGGACATTTTCACTTAGGTTTTGTTGCCAACGGTTTAGACATTAATGGCTGTGTATTGAGTTATTTTGAGGGGACAGCAAATGTACACTGTTATACAAGCTGTACACTCACTACATTGTAGCAAAGTGTAATTTCTTCAGTGTTGTCACATGAAAAAGATAGAATAAAATATTTTCAATTTTCTATCAATTTTCAGTATTTCACTTCTAATTACTATTCAGGGAAATTTACTTTTGTTTGTACATATGAAGTAATACATATGATTTAGAGCTGTTACATGTTATTCTTAACTTAAATCAAACACAATCTTGTACAACAATAACAAAGTGAAACTTTGAGGATGAATTATCACTACAGAACACTTGCTTGGCATTACAATGCAATGCATATTTAATGAAGCATTTCTAACTTTGTAATCACAGTTCTTTTTATTTGAGTGGGGAAAGAAGAATTAAAAAAATGAACTTTTGATTAAAACCTCATATTTATAGTTGTTCCAAAGTGTAGCTTCTAAATGCAGCTTCTAATCCTTTAAATTAAATCTTCAAACTTGTTTTGTTGATTTTCTTTTTGTTTTATTGTTATTGAATGAAAACTATTTTATGGTCTTATTAATACAGTTATTCATAAATGGTGTTTAACATTTTTAGTTGTTTGAAAAGAATTACATATTTTAATACAGGGTACATCCATTATTCTTATGTAGTATCCTGGCCAATAAAAATGCTGAGTGCTTCTTACAGATGTCTGTAGCAGATGAATTAAGATGGTTCCACCTCTGACAGGAGAGGAGAAATTGTTCCTCCTGGGTCATTTAGATCCATTTTAGAACAACAGCAGTAAGGATAACCTTCATCTTCATAGTGCATGTTTAGTATTCTCGCCTGCTCGTCAGGAGTGATAAATATGAAATATTCATATGCAACATTTAATTTTTACTTATTAAAAAAGACATTTTAAAAATATTTTTAAATTGGACATCATAATGAAGATGATATAGAAATTAACACAGCGCATTTTCATTTACGCTCAGTAGTTTGCTGCATTGTAATCAAATCAGTGAAGGACATTCGCTTAAAACATTACTCTCTAGCATGTCCAGTAATTTATTTTCTCACACCAGTCATTCAGAAATTCTTCAGCACTATCAGCACTTTTTGATATACAGATAGTAGAGGGATAGCAGTGAGATGGAATTTGTACTAACAACTTCCATTTTTATGGTCTAGGCTTCATTATACTGCTACAGCAGATTTGTAGGAAGTCTAAATATGAGTGTGCACTTCAATAGATATAAGAGTAGAGCTGGCTATAGATGGTTTGTTTGTGCCTGGTTGGCTAAATGAAAAACCTATGTGAATGGAAAAATCCCCCTTACTAGGGCAATGTATTCTGACAGCTGGATCCAGCAATGTCATAGCTGGATGCAGCTGATTGGAGACAGTTAGTCTTGCAGTACTCCATTTACACACCACAATGTAAGGGCCATCAAGATCAGAATAATAAAAACATAAAACATTATGCTTTTCCTCCTTGATCTAACTCTTCTGTTTTTGACAGCTATGACCGTCCTCTGCTACCTCAAATCCAGCAGTCTCTTGCCCTTTGATTCACTAGGGTTGTTTTACCAAATGTTAATAGACTGTTTACTTTCCAGGGGAATTTTTCCTTAGCTTGGTGAATGAGGTGAATCCCTGCTCACTTATATCATCCAATCATGTGCAAGCAAATATTTAGTTATTTTTATATTTGTTTTGCATGTGATTGCGTATACTTTGTTAAGTGATTGTTTTGCACCTTCGCTAAGTTAATAGAAATGCCCCTTGCAAAGTGAACAACCTATTTGCCTTTAGCAAATCAACACCAGGTTTATACAACAGGTAGATACAAGGGATTTGGAATTATGCACCTCGTGAAGTCATGAAATCAATATGGAGTACATATATATATATATATATATATAAAAACAATTGTTTTTGTTATGCTTCTTATTAAAATCCTCCATATATGAATATTAAAATCATTGGATCTAGACAGTTATATATATGAGAAGGTTCAAAACCACCCCCCCCCCCCCATGATAATAGTCATGTTATCCATGAAACACGTAGACTATTCATGACTAATATGACTATAACTCAGTAAAGCTTTCTTAAAGCGGTAGTAAACAGCTGGGTGATTTGTTTTTTTCTGACCTGAAAGGTAATGTCATAATGTGTTAGTATGCATCACATACTAGCAAATTATGTGAAACTTACCTGAAAACGAAGCCTTCCAGCGATGCACTGTAACCGCTGAAGGCTGCTTCCATCTTCATCGAGTCTTCCTTCCGGGTTCGGGGACTCTGGCTGTGTGACTGGCCAGAGTTGCAATGGCGTCACTCCCGCACATGCATGAGGGAGCCACCGTTTATGGCACGCAACTCTCAAGAAATGGCCCGGGTGGCCGTTACTTCAGAGTGCATGACGTTATAGGCTACATTAAGGATAGGGGTCAAAGCTATGCAAATTATCACTCTATACCTTTGCAGCAACCAGCAAATCCAGAACCCCTGGTATATGATACAGAAACATCCACACTGCATATAGCTGTTTCAGGCTAGGCAAACCTCATCAGTGCAGTGTATGGAATCAGGTCTTTTACATGGGGAGGGCTTATGGACTGACACAACAGAACAAGCAGACACCTGATTTAATTGAAATCTGCAAATGCCACAGAGGTTGACTTACTAAAGGCAAGTAGACTGTGCTCTTTGAAAGGGCATTTGCGCCAAAGCTTAGTAAATGAAGGAAAACTATCTTCCATTATCCAAACATATTCAAGCAAATATGCAGTTTTTTTTCCCTTGCATGTAATTCGGTATTGTTTGCAAAGTGAAGCTTCACCTCATTTACTAAGCTCTGGAGCAAATGTCCTTGCACAGTCTGTTTGCCTTTAGTAAATCAACCCCCATCTGTTTTAAGAAGATTTCTTTATAAAGTGCATTTTGAGAGAACACTACTCAATAAAAATATTACTAAAAGGGCAAAAAGCACACATGCATTGTGAGATACAATCTTTACTTTTATACTCCTTTTTAGGCAAGAACTTGGTATCAGAAGATCGTGAAAATCGACTCCAGCAAATTGAAACTTGTGAAAGGTATATAATAATCATCTGTTGTACTAAAGGGTGTAGGGTGCCATTGGGTACAAAATTATAAACAAAAAAGCTGCGCTTGTGTGGAAGACATAAAATTAACAAAAAAAAACGAACAGTGTACAATATTCTGAAGTGAATATAGAAGACAGTGATTCAGTGAAAAAAATCATACATCCCCTATCCAATGTAAGTCCATATAAAATGGATGAGTAGTAATCCAGTGCAATGGTGAAAAGAAAAGAAGAGTGTCCTTATTCAGATCTCCCAATGTAAACCGACATGCACCACTCCACCAAATGGTAAGACGACCTCCACCACAGATAGGTTTGCTCTTACCAGATCACCTGGACCCCTTATTATAGGAGGTCAGGAACGCCTGTGTGGATCAAGGCCTCCACAGGGCCGCACCGGTCTATTTTCTGAGGGACACCCGCCTTGCTCCGTTGGATCTCCTAGGTTCCTTATTGAAGGGATCAGTAGTCACTTCCTGAGGTGTGGACTAAATTAGGGATCATAAACGTACACAGAACTGACCTCTTCGATCCACCCTGGGATAACCTTGGTTGCCCAAAGAAAAAAGTAGGCCGGATAGTGTGATACCGTTTGGACAAACAATTTTATTAAAAATGGTAAAACCCACATGGATCCGGATAAACAACAGCTGTGTGGTGATAAAATCAGTCAGCGGTGGTAGCGAGACAGTACTCCGCCCGATCGATTTAGTCTCCAAAGGACGTCTTCCGTGCCATTGGGTAACCACTGTGAGAGTTGATGAGGCTTGGTGTTTTATTGGCTGATTGGCCCAACTATGTTCTGCACATGGGTACACCCCGTATAACATCACTGCCCTAATAAAGAAGTAATATACTATATTACTTCCTTACTAGACTAATTATGTCCTGGGTGAGGGTGAAATTGTCACCCCATAAACCCCTGGCCAGCTTTCCTTTTTTGGACCCAATGCACAGTTATCATTTGCAGAAAATACTAGGAGGAATCAGTATGGGGACAGAAGCCTCATGTGAGATCCCCTTGGACTTTTAGGGCAGAGAGTATGCAAAAGATTAGAAGGAAGTATAAAAAAATGTATTTTTATTAATTATTGAAAGTTAAAATATTCCAATGTACATTTGGGTCATAGGAAATTTTTAGAGCATAGAACAAACAATATATATTTGATACAGACAATTAAAATATGTAGGTGCCACAATACAGTACATGAATAACAGTACTCAATATGCAGGGGTGGCACTCCTGTATAGCCACATTAAAGTGAAATCAAGGGGCAAGTCCCAACATGTTTCGGAGTTATATCCTTCTTCAGGGGGCATTGCATTGAGAGCTAGACATAGTAATTCCTATCTGCAAATAGAACATAATATGTTAAAAATAAACAACAGTATTCAATATGCAAAAGGCCTCAGTGTACAACAAGTCATATATGAACTTCCTTAAAGAGGAAGTAAACCCAGATTGGGTTTACTTCCTCTATATTCCCCTGTAAACTAGAATCATAATGGGCTACTATGCATCGAGACAGAGAGTTTGCGCCGACACAGAGGGGCCCATGGGGAGCCAAGGAAGGTGGCCATCCCAGGCGCCCTCTAGTGGAGCCTATCCACCGGGTAGTGCGCATGTCGTCCAAGTGTGGGACAGTGGCGGCACCCGGTGGTTGGTGGCAGCATGACATCGCTGGCCTGAGGACTGGATGGACAGAGCAAAGCTGTGGCCAATCAGCACAAGCGCGGATGGCAATACATGCAGACCTATGCGGGGAAGGGGGGTCCATGTGAAGGGTAGAGAGTATATTACCTTATATTAACGGAAAGCAGGCTGCATCACAGATGTAGTGGGCTGGGTGGAGATATGGGGTATACTGACCTGGCTTTCTTTTGGAGGTATTTCATCAACAATATTTTTTACTTTTTGCTACAATAAATATCTCCAAAAAAGTAAGGTAAGCGTATATTGATTGGTTTGCGCAAAAGCTATCTACAAACCACAGGATATATTTATGGACGTTTATTTATTTATTTACTGGCTGCGATTTTTAGCGGGACTGCGATATTGCGGCGGACAAATCTGACCCCAAATACACTTTTTGGGGACCAGTGACATTATTGCATTGATTGGTGCTATAAAAATGCACTGATCAATGTATAAATGCCACTGGCAGAGAAGGGGTTAACACTAGGGGGCGATCAAGGGGTTAACTGTGTTCCCTGGGTGTGTTCTAACTGTAGGGGGGAGGGACTGCCAGGGACATGACAGAGATCGCTGTTCCCAATCACTGGGAACAGAAGATCTCTCACATGTCCCCTGTCAGAACGTGGATCCAACTTGTTTACATAGACAGATCCCCGTTCTGCCTCTGTGTACAACGAACGTGGGCAAGCAGCGGACATAGATTCCATGGACCTGCAGCGCGCAGCATGCATGCATGCCCGCAATCTCACATGCACGCTCCGACGTACAGGTATGTCAATTTGTGCAGGAGAGCCGACCTGCCGCAGTATAAGTGCTGCGGCTTGTCAGCAAGTGGTTAAAGGCTAAGTCTACCTAAAAAATAATAAATGCACATAAAAATGCAAATCAATGTACATTTATTATATTTTAGCAACCCATTCTGAAAAACATTGCAAATGTGATCAGTGGATCAAGGATACAATACTGGACTCCTACAGCCTGTTCCTCCAGCTCCATGTCTGTTAGAGAGCCAAAGAACGGGCCAAGGATCACCGCACACATGTTTCTTTGAGAACTAGAAGTCTGTCTGCTGTGGTGGAAGATGGGACTAGTTCATTCATTCACAGATCTCTGTGAATGTATAATGCAGCTGTGCAGGTGGAACCCCACACAGTTGGGAAAATGTAATAACGGCTGTAGGAAGTAAATCAGAAAAGATACATTTCCTTTAGAAGTTTTAACTCAGCAGTGTCTTCCTGTGGTACAGGAAGGTGCACTAGTTGTAGGCATTACCATAAGCCTGTGTGGACACTGTATTGTGCTGTGTTCTCTAAGTTGTTCAAACACTGTAATATTTCAGTGAAATTATAACAGTCTTTGGTTTCAATCCTAATACATACTGATTAGGGACAATATGACTGGTGTGGCGGTGGTTGGGGAAATTATGACTGGTGTGGCTGTGATCAGGGACAATATGACTGGTGTGATGGTGATCACAGACATTGTGAGTGGGCAGTTGTGATAAGGGACTATATGAGTGTTGTGGCAGTGATCAGGGACACTGGGACTGGTGTGGTAATAATCACAGACTCCATAACAAGTGTGACCGTCATTATGGACACTGTAAGTGGCATGGTGGTAATCATGGACACTATAAATGGTGTGGTGGTCATTATGGTAACTGTCAGTGGCGTGGTGGTGATCATGAACACCATAATTGGTGTGGTGGTGATCAGGGACACTGTAACTGGTGTGGTGGTGATCAGGGACACTGTAACTGGTGTGGCGGTGATTACAGACACTATAAGTGGTGTGGCAGTGATCAGGGACACCGTAACTGGTGAGGTGCTGATCAGGGACACTGTAAAAAGTGTGGCAGTGGTAAAGGACACCAGTGTGGTGGTGGTTAGGGTCACTTTGAGTGGGTGGCAGGGATTAAGGACACTGACTAGTAACAGTGAGTTATTAAAGAAAAAAATATATATGTTTTATGTTTTAACATTTTTTTAGATTAATTTTTTACATGTTTTTTACATACTGTCACCCCTGCAGCACAGTGTCACCGCTGGTGTACTACTCTTGGTGGCTGTACAGGATTTTTTTCACACTGTAATTGCTTTTACAGTTATGATGGCTGTAAAAGCAATCATTTCTCACTCTGGCTGAATTCCCACAGTACGTGAAATATACTGTAATAGCTGTAATTGGCAACAGCTTTCACAATGCTACAGGGCTGCTGTAAAGTGGTCTGTTGCACTAATCAGTGCTCCCAGGGAGTGCACGCAAGTGGCGGATGCAGGGGGATGTATAAGTACATCCATCCACATCTGCACTCTTCCTGTCCAGTTGTATATGTACTAGGGCAGGAAGGGGAGTTGTTAAAATGACATTAAATTCTGGTTTTAAAATATTTACATATATATTCTTAACTTCCAAAATTACCTTCAATTGCTCTCAGCCTCATCCATATCTACAGATCCCTTTTTTTGCTGCTGTAATCCTACTTCCTGTTAGAGGGTGGCCATGTTCATTCTCCTTGGTCCCCAATGTAGGAGTGTAGCCACTCTCTCTTGTTTGCTCTCAAGATAGACTGTGGACTATGGGGTGTGCAGTGCCCATAGAGCAGTACTCATGACTGCAACTAATATATACTTTTCATTCCACATTGAAGTGAAGGGGATAGGGGGAGGTTGGAGAGCTCATGGAGAGCTATTCAAGGAGACAGAAAAGCACAGTAAGAAACAATTGAATGAAAAATAGGTTACACCATTAAGCAATAGATGTGTATAGGCTATTTTTGGAGAATAAGTATGTCTCTTAATGTCACTTTAAAAACAGGTAGAAAGTGTATAATTTGGTTAAAACTGGGAATCCCATAGTTAGACAATAACAGTTGCAGCATTTTATAGCAACATTGGATATACATGTACTGTTGATCTATACAAATATGCAGCATTAATGTCTGTAAATGTCAGGTCATTAGTTGTAGACATTTATATATAGCTGTATCTATGTCTAGTTCTATATAAATATTCATTTCAGGCAAGTTTTATCTTATTTAACGTACAGTGAACATGCACAATTGAAATCCTTAATTTATGTTGACATGTTGTTGCTTCTTAAGAGAAGCCTGAGAGATATCCGTTGGTAGCACATGGAAAGCTAAGCCTGAGGGTGTTCCATAATGTCCACCCTTATGTGTGAGCCAGTACAAGCTTGGTCGGTTAATATCCCAGGGAGAAAGAAATAAGGTCAGTTTCACAGTTATGAAAAATAGATATAGGTTGAAGCCTAATCTAGCCTATCATTGTGGAATTTGTTTATGTTAACTGTCTCCCTGCCAGTAGAGCTCAATATCTCAAAGGTCAACTGTTATTCCAAAAAAGACTATGCAATGTTTATGAATTTTTGCTATTATTCTGTTCATTGTATAGTTTTGTTTAATTTCATCATTTTTTTTCACACAAATAGAACTTTCTTTTGGTCATATTTAATCACCACTGGTGATATTTTTTGTGATTTTGAAAATAAAACACTTTTTTTAGTTTCTATTATGCAATTTTGCAATGCAAACAAGTCAGTTTTGTTCATGAATTTGCGCCAAAACTTATACTGCTTCATATCTTTGGTAAAAATAGCCCAAATTAGTGGATATTATTTAGTTTGTGTTAAAGTTATAGAGTCTACAAGCTATGGTGGCAATCATTAAAAATAGATCACACCTGATAACACCTGATGTACTGACAGAAGAACATTTGTTCAAAACATCACACTGCCTGCTGGCTTGCCTTCTTCCAATAGTTCATCCTAGTACTGTCTCTTCCCCAGGTAAGTGACACACACACGCATCAGGCTATCCACATGATGAAAAAATAATTTTTTACTCTTTAGACCTAGAGTTGAGCGAACTTCTAGAAGTCCGGGTTCTGCTGGTTCGGCCGAACTTCGGGACAAAGTCCGGGTTCGGGTCCGGACAGAACCCGAACTTTGTCCTGGACCCCGAATTGGGCCTGAAACAGGGCTTCAAGCCGGCTTGGTCGTCTTGGGCCTGAAGATCTTCAAGCGAGTTGAGATCCAGATTTCTCATTTTTTAATAAAAAAGTAGTACACCTATCGGACTACGCACACACACAGTGAATGGACCCCTTCTCTGTCATGATCCTACTTGATAACCTTCTTCCGTTCGGTCGTCCGTCACACTACAAAACTTGTTTACAAGAAGACAGTCATGTAGTCCACAATAGTCCACACTAGATAAAAATTACTAACGGTGGTATCGAACATCTGAGATATTGAAATTGTGTTTGATTTATTATAGGTGATTAAACCCGATAAAAATGGTTTCTATACTTCGTCATATTCAAAACCGCGTTTAAGTACTTGTTTTGACTG
>BLSH010357548.1:1472127-1485210 GCA_018402905.1 Glandirana rugosa | reverse complement strand
AAGAAGTGTGAATAAAAGATGTGCAATGATTGACGGTTTGATTTAAAGTGACACACACACTTGAAATAATTGTGCAGAAGAGATGTGCACTGATTCCCGGTTTCATTTAAAGTGATACACACATTTTGCAGAACAGTGATATGGGTACTCCCGGCTTATTTATACTTTTTTGACACAGTTTGAAGATGATTTTAGAACAGTTCTATGGCCTCTAATGTTAATTAATACTTTTCAGACCCATTTTGAAGATGTTCTCCATTTTTGCATTTTTTATGTTTTTATTTTTTTAAAAATATTTAAAGTTATTTCCCTGTCCCCATTTCTTTGTAGGGCACTTGTCCCACCCTTACCCACATTTTCCTTCCTTTTGCAGACCTCTAGGACCTTCCTGGGCTTTTTTACAGCATTTTAAAGATTTTTCATTAAAATTACCAGAACCCCGGACCCGAACCCCGGACCCAAACCCGGACTTTTTTTTAAAAGTCCGGGTCCGGGTCCCGGACACCCCAAAGTTCGGTACGGACCCGAACTTTACAGTCCGGGTTCGCTCAACTCTATTTAGACCAGAGCACTTTCTTTCATTGCTCTGTGTTTCAGTTTTAATGTTAACAAACCCATTGTAGATGTTTTTGGCCGGGGACATAGGCCAGCGTGGTCACCTTGACTAGTGTGCACCTACGCATCACCTGATGCCTTTCTCTCAGAAACAAGCATTAACATTTTCAGCAATTTGAGCTACAGTAGCTCTTCTAATGGGTCAGACTACATAGGCCAGCCTTTACACTCCACGTGTATCAATGAGCCTGCTCATGACCCTGTCACCAGTTTTCCTTCCTTGGACCACTTTGATAGGCTCTGACCACTGCAAACCAGGAACATCCCACAGAAGCTGAAGATTTGTACTTGCTCTGACACAGCCATCTAGCTATTACAATTTGTCCCTTGTCAAAGTTACTCAAATCCTTACACTTGGCCATTTTCTTCTGCTTTCAACACATCTACTTCAGGGACAATATGTTCACTTGGTGCCTAATACAGTGAGTAAAGAAAATTATCACTCCACTTTAAAATAATTACAGTTTGTTGCTTTGCAGCCTGAAATGAAGACACGCCGTTTTTGTTTTATCCAGCTGCATTTACTCAGTGTAACATATAACATGATAAGTGAAAGCTATAACACACCAACATTTCATTTTTCACTTTTTGAGGCCCTGAAATGTCAGGACAGTACAAATATCCCCCAAATGACCCCTTTTTGGAAAGTAGACATTCCAAGGTATTTAGTAAGAGGCATGGTGATTTTTTCTCACATTTCTTGGGAAAATTAAGAAATTATTATTTTTATTTAACACAAAATTGTCATAATAACAAGTTATTTCTCACACACAGCATATACATACTTGCAATTACACTCCAAAATACATTCTGTTACTCCTCCTGAGTATGGCGATATCCCATGTGTGATACTTTTTCACAGTCTGGCCCCATAGGGAGGCCCAACATGCAAGGTGCACTGTCAGGTGTTCTAGGAGCATAAATTACACATACAATTTCCTGACAAGCTATTACATTTTTGAAGGCCCTGGAGCACCAGTGCAGTGGAATTACCTACAAAATTACCTCATTTTGTAAAGCAAACACACCAATGTATATTCTATGAAGCATAATGAGTCTTTTGAACGTGTCATTTTTTTCCACAAGTTTTTGGAAAATGTGGAAAAAAATGAAAACATATTTTTTTTTACACAAATTGTCAGTTTATAAAACTTTTCTAACACATAGCATATACGTTGCAAAAATTACACCCCAAAATGCATTCTGCTTTTCCTCCTGAGTATGGCGATACCACATGGCCACATACAAGTAGCAAGTGCAAGTAGCACCTTCAGGCGTTCTAGGAGCATAAATTACACATATAATTTCCCGACTACCTATCACAATTTTGAAGGCCCTGGAGCATAAGGACAATGAAAATGCCCACAAAATGACCCCATTTTGGAAAGCAAACACCCCAGCATATATTCTATGAGGCACGGGCTGTAGATAGGTACTCAGGTACTCTGATGGGCTGCAGATAGATACTCGAATGGGCTGCAGAAAGTACTCTGATAGGCTGGAGACAGGTGCTTTGGTACTCTGATGGGTTGGCGACAGGTGCTCGGGTACTCCGATGGGCTAGTGACAGGTACTTGGGTACTCTGATGGGCTGGTGACAGGTACTCAAGTACTCTGATGGGCTGGTGGCAGGTACTCGGGTACTCAGATGGGCTGGTGACAGGTACTCTGATGGGCTGGTGACAGGTACTCAGATGAGATGGTGACAGGTATGCTTTATTACTGGAAATCTGTGTTTTTGATGTGCACCGTAATCAGTAACTTTCTGTTACAGCCATCTCCTCCTCACTGAGGAGGAGAACCCAGTAACAGCTAGTTACCATGGCTTATTTACATTCTATTGGCTCTTTGCCCTGATCGGGGCAGGCCTCATCCCCGATTACCATGCTTCACTACCCTGGGGGCGTGCATTACTACAGCCAGTCACGTGGTAAAAAGCCATTTTTATTGGGTCTTTACCCTGATCAGGGATGGGCTGTGTCCCGAGGGACATGCCTCATCCCTTATCGCTGCTCTGCATGCCCCTGGGGGTGCACAAGTGCAGCGAGAGCAGGCGGATGTCATATGAGGGATAAAAGGTTTCCGCCAGCATCATTTTACTATAAGCCAAGCGGGAACTGGTTAAAGACTTAAATCTGTCTGCAGTGAGGGGAAATCCCCTCTAAAGCTGGGTATACAATAGTAATTTGTTGGACATTTTTATTTGTATGAACATTTGTTTAAAAAAAAAAAAAAACATGAACATCTTTTATTTAACTGCTTAATTTTCAAAAAAAAGTGGCAAAAAATAGAACTTACAAAAAACTTACGATGCCTCTTGCTAAATACCTTTGATATATGTGTACTGTCCTGGCATTTTAGGGCCTCTAAAAATGATATAGGCCATCAGTACATAAGGATTGATTGATTTTCAAATGTATATATATATATATATATATATATATACCACAATTTGTAGACTCTATAACTTTCACACAGACTACACAGACTAAATAATATACACTGATTTGGTGTATTTTTTTAACAAAGAAATGTAGAAGACTACATTTTGGTCAAAATTTATGAAGAAAGGTTGATTTACAAAATTTTATAACAGAGACTAAGAAAAATGTGGGGGTTTTGTTTACTTTTTGGAATTATTTTGTTTATATTTCAAAAGATTAAAAAATAGTGGTGATTAAATACCACCAACAGAAAGCTCTTTTTGTGTACAGCGTTGCATGACTGTGCAATTGCTAGTTAAAGTAGCACAGTGCCTTACAGAGGTCAAGTGATTACTTTATACATGTCTGTTTTTTTTTGTTTTTGTTTTTTTGGATACATTTTTTGTCTGAATATAGATCTCTGTTTGTCTCAAGCGTGTTTTACAGTCACTTACTGTTGACCGATTCACTACCTCTGCTGGAAGTCTATTTCAAGCATCAACTACCTTTTCAGTAAAATAATACTTTCTAAGATTCATTTTGAACTTTCTTCCTGTTAAATTGAGGTTATGTCCCTATGTTCTTGATCCTGGTTTCATATTGAAAATCCTGCCCCCTTGAGCCTTATTGCCTTGAAAAGCCCATAGCCTATTCTCATTTATTAAATCAACCCCTTGTTTAGGCTTTCTCGAGATGTGTGCACTGCTAATGGAGATGGAACATCAAAGTCATAGTTAGGTGATTACAGCCTAGGATTACAGAATGTTCCAGGGGTTGATGCATGGGCACACCTGCTTGTAGTCCAACTCATGTTCCGTAAAGCAGGACAGTGCCACAGATGAACTAAGTGAGAGTTGGCACCCTTAGACAGGGAGTACCTGTAGTTTCATCTTGCTGGCAGTTAAGAAGGATTTAATCCTTTGGCACCAGTGCCTCCTGGCCCTATTAGGGGTTTTGGATGCCGGGAAGTGGGGCGAGGTTTATGATCATGTGACTGCCATGATCATGTGTCACAACAGTCGCATAATCGGAAAGCTCCCGAATGAAAGAAATGATTACGAGCTTTTCAATTGCCGCCAGTAAGTGTGCTGGGAGCGCGTAGGGCAGTAGTTCTCAACCCTGTCCTCAAGTACCCCCAACAGGCCATGTTTGCAGGTTTTCCTTTATCTTGCACAGGTGCTTTAAATCAGAGTAAATGGCTTGGTATTTTGGACAGCTATTTTATCTAAGAGAAATTCCCAAAACATGGACTGTTGGAGGTGCTTAAGGACAGGGTTGAAAACCACTGGCGTAGGGCACACGCTCTCGGCACAGCCGTT
Source organism: Glandirana rugosa (assembly GCA_018402905.1). NCBI lineage: Eukaryota > Metazoa > Chordata > Amphibia > Anura > Ranidae > Glandirana > Glandirana rugosa. The sequence continues at coordinate 1,480,853 of BLSH010357548.1, read as the reverse complement.
TTTGCAAAGTATGCAGTCGCTCATCACCAAGGCCCATCCACTGAGAGACTGCATATTTGTGTGGTATCGGTGCCTAGAGATTAAATGTACTAAGGTGAAAAATGAGGAGAGAGGTATGGGTGGCACTGCCTAGTTTACGTGCAATATAAAAAAACAAAAAAAAATTTGGTGTACTGTCCCTTTAACTGAAAACCCGTTACTAAATCCCCTTAAATGTATTAACCTTCCTAGCGGTATTCCCGAGTGTGGCTCGGGGTGGAATTTCAGTACCAAGAGCGGTAACCCCGAGCCACACTCGGGCTTGCATCGCTGGATCCAGGCAGCGCTACTCACCTTGTCCCCTGGATCCAGCGATGTCCCCCGCCGTGTCTGCGGGCTGTGTCCGCCGCTCCGATGCCTCTGTGTGCCGGGCTCCGTTCCCTGCGAGCGTCGCGTCGCACGGGGACGGAGACCGGCAGGAAATTCAAAAAGTGAAACACACACAGTACATACAGTACACTGTAATCTTATAGATTACATTACTGTATGAAATCATTTCACATCCCCTTTGTCCCTAGTGGTTTGCCCAGAGCCCTGCATGCACTTTTATATAATAAATGTCATTCTTTCTGCCTGGAAACATGACAATATCCATGGCAACCAAAAAGCGTCCCTTTACGTCAAAAGTGGTTTTTGATCAGCTAGAAAACACCAATAGTAAATAAGAATCATTTGCAGAATTGAGTGATACTGATTTTTGGGGAAATTTATCATCAGAAACTGAAAGTGACGACAGCGACAATTCTGCAACTGAGCAAATTTCTGCGTTTTTGGTTTGATTACATTATTGAATAAATTTTATTACTATTATATTATTATTTTTGATAATTATTTTTAGTTATTTATTATATTATAATTTATGATTTCATTTTTCAAACTTTTTCATACCCGGGATGTCTACTAGACTCTTGTTTGGACAGCTTTAAGTGAGTTATTCCTAAGAATTGCAGGCCTACAATATAAAACCCCAAATTTCCATGCAAAATAATCGTACCGCTTTTGGAACAAAATTCCTGACATAATCATACCGCCAGGGAGGTTAATAATGTGTGAACTGCGCTTAATAGAAGCAATAAAGTTCTAGTGTGCTGAATGTGCAAAAACAACTTGTGTAAAATGTTTGGGTGGAAACTGCACCCAACTATCCTACAAAATCAGTAAACATTTGTAGGTGTAAACAATCAGAAATAATGGTTGCAAAGTGCTAACAGTGCTTCATGTGCAAACTCCAAAAATAAATCAATTAATAGATGTCTATACCCAATAGTCCATATGTCCCAAACAAGTGATTTCAGTTCCAACGTGACTGGTGCATAAACAATAAGGTGCAATGTTAATCCTTCATGGGTGAATAGGTGAGTTCCACTCATGGTCCCCCCTTTAGGTCCACACTCACCAAAAGATGAACCCCTTCAGAGGTCACAAGCACCACACACTGATGGTCTCTAATCCACTGGATCCTCCTCCTCCTCATCGGATCTGGTCGCTGTGGAGACTCACATGAGGTGGGTGGACAATAGAAGGCATCCCATAGTGTAAGTTAGTTTGTAAACATTTATTGAGTATAAAGAATCACACTTACACAATGTTGAAAAGTTAAAAGCAATGGGTAAAACACTGTGTCCAGGACACTGTGCATACCACGGAGCGAAGCATCCAAAACCAGAACTGACACGATGACTCTACAGGCTCCACCCTATGCGTTTCATCAGAATGACGTCATCATGTACTAAGGACACTATTAAAAAAAACACATTGTAGCATTTACAGAGCCATGTGCATAAATATGTTTGCTTCAAGTGTGTGCTGTATATCCACATTAATATTTTCATCAGAGGTCCAAGGGATGTTTAATTCATGGATACTTCTCCTCTAACAGAGTATTTGAATGAGGTGGACATCCGAGAAAGGAAAGACAAGCAAGAGCAGAAGGCCTTACAAGATCTCGAGGCTGGGGATGAAAATGCTAAATCTGTAATACAGCTACTCCAAAAACTCTCCAAAAACGATGAGATTCCACTCTATTACTCGGGAGGAATACAGCTTCTGGCTGATGTTGTAAAGGACTGTGAGTTCTGTCTGCACTGTTTTATTCAATACTTAAAGCGGAGGTCCGAGGTAGGAAAAAAAAATTAAAAGTCAGCAGCTACACATACAGTAGCTGCTGACTTTTAATAATAGGACACTTACCTGTCCTGGAGTCCAGCGATGTCGGCACCCACCGCTGATCTTCGGATCGGGGGACGGGTGCAGCTGCCTCCATTGCGGGTAAGGGAACCCGGACGTGTAAGCAGTACAGCTTCACGCCGGGCACCTTACTGCGCATGTGCGAGGCTCTGCCGCGCGCTGCTACTGGCCAGGCGGCCAGAAGCAGAGTGAACAGGTGTCCTCTTCCCCCTCCCCCCCAAAAGGTGCCAAATGTGACACCTGAGGGGGGGAGGAATCCAACCAGCGGAAGTTCCACTTTTGGGTGGAACTCCGCTTTAACATACTAGCTCACGACAAAGATAGTTTTATATGATGATAATAGTCAATGACTAGTTTAGATTCCAGCTTAAATTATTAAATGTTTTTCAAACTGTAATTAGATTCTGGAATACTATTTTATCCTGCGTTGCAGTGATACCCTTTCTAATAGTGTCCAATTTAGTGCACATTTCAGTAAAATGCAATCATCCGATGCAAACAGATGCATGACAGGACAGCATTAAAGTAGTTGTGAACATATGGGGGTGGGGTTACTAAAACTGGTGCACACAGAATCTGGTGCAGCTGTGCATAGTAACCAATCAGCTTCTAGGTTTTATTGTCAAAGCTTAATTGAACACGCTAAAGTTAGAAGCTGATTGGTTACTATGTACACCAGATTCTGCATGTACCAGTTTTATTAAACCTCCCCCATAATGTTATAGACACTTTCTAATACAGTTGTATCTATGCAGCTACCATAACTACTTTTCCTTGGCTTCAGAAATTATTTTCTTACCTTTTTTTTACTAGATTAAAAAGTTCTGTAATGTGACCATGCATCTTTTCTTCCTGATGTGTGGATGTGTGCGGTTACAGGACACCGTGCAGACATACAATGGGCCTGTGTTCCATAATCTGTTCAACCTGAAGCAAGAAGCAAGCTATGCTTGAGCAGGGGGTGTGTTCAAGAAGTAAGCTGGGCTTGGAAGGGGGTGCGTGCCAAAGGCAGACTGTTATTGTTTGCGGGGGTGTGGTGGCTGAACAAGCAGGCATGCTGCATGCTGTGTGTCTGTACCTGTGAATGGCCAGCCAAAGGATGAAGACTTACCACAATAACAAAGATCAGCTTCTATGCTTTGTGTGGTCAGGTTAGACCAAAGGAGAAAGGAAGATACTTCAGATGGAACAAGTACGTGAGAATGATAGACGCAACGGTTTATAAATACATATATGTGAACTCACACATACAAAAAAAAATAACTACAGATATTTAGGGTCACATACACTTTAGCAACTGGCATGTTTAAAAAAAAAAAAACAAGAAAGTAAACCAGTAGTACATAAATGGTCAAATTAGTATTTAAATGGCAAGTGCAGTCAAACTATAACTTTAAAACGGAATTAGATACAATAACAGAATTTAATAAATTGCAGTTCACAAATTCCTAGATGTGATGGTTTCATTAGTTTCCTTTTTTGGCTTTTTCCGTTATTTTCACCTGGTGATCCAGTCAGTAGTTCTATTATTTTTCAACTTTGTTGAATAGACCAAGCTGTCAAGACAAACTAGCAGTTAGAGGGTTGATACAAACCATTTAACACAGGAGTGCAATTATAAGCTTTTATGTATTTATGTAAAACCTTTATCCCAAAAGGAAAAAAACGCTGTAGCTGCTCAGCGTTAGAGTAACTCCTTAGTGTTAGCTGGAGTTCAGTTAGTCAAGTCCATCTAAATCTGCTAGTACATCTAACACTACCCTCCACCCGAAACTGACAATGCTGTTGTCCAAAAGTGTCTGCTTTACTGCTTCATCCAGAATGCATGCACCATCAGACAAGAATTGTGTTACTGGCCAGATAAACAGATGAAATAATGGTGAAAAACTAAAAAAGAAAACAAATGCAACCACCACCTCTAATGGTTGGTAAGCTGCAATATATTTTTACATTTTTGTTTTCGAGTTTAATACTACTTTTAAAGTGTTACTAAACCCAGGACCCTGCATTCACAATATCTGGTCTCCCACAGTACACAGAACACGGAAATGCAATTATTTTAGTAAATATAAACTACTAAACACCTTTTCTCATCAGCAGTATAGCAGTCGTGTGACTTCTATCAGTGCCTGATTAAAGCTTGTAGGAGGAGTTGTCATACTGCACTGGCTGTCCTATCAGGATGCAGGACCCCTGACCCTCTGGACAGTGCAGATTGGCCCTGTGCTAATCACATGTACTCTCCCAAGAAAAAAAAAAAACCCCTAGCAATACACACTAAACTGGTCATGTGCAGCCTGACTCCAGTATCTGTCTTATCTGGACATGATTTGGAGACAATGAAAGAAGAGGAGAATCTGTGCATACAGGATTAAACAGCCTTTTTACACAATGCAGAGGATTAACCCCCTAGGTTACACAGTGAGTATAACAAGCATGATTTACTGTATATGCAGACTGAGTTTACTGTTGTGGGTTTAGTAACACTTTAAGATAAAGATAAAAAATAATTATTTTTTCCGTATTCAATAATGCATCATTATATTTTTTTCCAATAGAAGGAGTGAGTACCTAAATTTGACCTGATATCAGCCTCTTGCAGTCACTGTTCAGCAGAGCTCAGGCTTGGAGAGAAAGAAGCTGCTTAAAGATCCAAGCAATTCATTAGCTGACAATGAGTAGGAAAAAGAAGAGTGGGCTCATCAGTGTGCTGCTTCCCTGTCCAGTCACAGGCTGGAGCCATGGCTTATTTAACACTTGCATGTTCAATTTTAAAAGACAGTGACCCTATGGCTCAATGTAAAACTGTGTACATCATTGTATCTATATATACTATAACAGTTGATATTTTTAAGTTTTATTTGTCTGTTTTTGAATACAGGTACAGCACAAACTCTATTTAGAAGTAGTAATGGGTTCAGTATCATTGGAGAAAACACAATTATCAATAGGTAAGAAGTGCAAACAGCAAGAGCTATTCCAACACATGCATTTCTAGTTTAAAGAACTGCACCCCCCCCCCCCCCAAAAAAAAAAATGTAAGTGTTAAATGTTATGAGTAGTCATCATTTATTTGTTGGGTAAAGGATATTTAGCCCATGTAGAGTATATGAGACAGTTCTACAAGTGTCAAATCCAAAAAGTAGCACTCCTTACAATGATATATGACTTATATCTGACTATAGTCCTATTGTATGTGCTCTTGCTTGGAAATATGGAACTGCTCCTACAAAAAATTGCCCCCTGAAAATGGAGCCAAATAAACCAATATGTAGTGTGCTTTTAAGAAAGTACTCCCCCAGTGGAGTAGTGGGCAGTTTGACAACAAAACATTATGTAGTGTGTACAATGTATGCTCCTTCTGATATTTATAAATCATACCATACTTAATATATAAAGTGCCTTGTGCTTATAAATAAACAAGAAATTATTATTCATACAAACGTGAAAAAAATTAAACAGTGATAAAAAGTCTTTTTAAAGTGCTTGACGTGCTTCTGAGCAAACACACTCCTTCCAATAGGTGAGTGATAGGTGACAGTTTGTGAATCCACTCCACATCAAGAGGACAGGGGTCACTCCAAACTCACCAGATATGATGAACCCTGTACCTTGCTCCAAGGGAGGGTCTAATGGGCATGTAGGTCTACTTGAAAGGGGACCTATCCCTTAGTAGTGGTCTCCACTGTTCCTGTTGGTCCTGTGTCTTGATCCACGGGGATGGCTCACAGTGGGGTGGGTGTTCCGCTTGTTTAAGAGAAAAATGAACCTCTCATAGTGTAAAATATCCTTAAACAATGGTTTATTTGGGCATCAATTTAAAAACATGGACGTTCTCATGATATACAGCACTAGGGATGGGCCCGCGGTTCGAGTTGAACATAAGTTAGACTGGAACATTGGGCGTTCGCCCGTTCGTCAAATTTAGAACATTATGGGCCATTCGCAGCAACTTCGCTGCCCCCAGAGCACCCCATAATGCATTGTGCGCAGACGGCGCACACAGTTCCTCCCTGTTGGGAGTGCTCCCGTCGTCTGCATGCTTTTTGCTTTGAAAGTTTATTTATATGGCAGGGTGGGCCACCGGCAACGTAAGTGAGCGACCCCGTCCCTTCTGAAGTTAGAGGGGGAAGGTTACGCACGTATGTCACAGAGTGGCCCCGCCATGCCATATAAACAAACTGTCAAAACAAAGCAAGCTCAGTCGGCGGGAGCATGGATGAGGAGCCGTTGCACATTTTTTTTTTCTACCCGGGTCCGTCTCGCATTGTGATTGACGATGGATTACAATGGGGGATACTTATTTTTATTTTTTAATAAAGGTCTGGTATGGGCCTGGTATGGACTGGGGGGGGCCCTGTGCAAATTTTTTCAGTGATTTTTCTGTATATTGCCGGGAGTTGGCAATACATTACAGCCGCAATAATAAATGACAATTTTTCCTTCACAAATATCAATTTGCTCTGAATATGTTCTAAAAATCACAGAGGTGCACCCTTTTACAGGCAGACTAAGGGACTCCCACCCCCTCCCAGGCACAATATTTCAAGGAATATTTAATTTTTATTGTTTCACTTTAAGCATTATTAAAGCACTGCTCCTGAAAAAACTATTGATTTAAAAACTTTTTTTGCATTGATACATGCCCCCGTACAGCAGCACCCGGGTCCCCATATACTTTTTAGGGCAAACAAAATTGCATATAAACCTTTAAAATTAGCATTTTCATGTTTAGGTCCCATAGACTTTAACAGTGTTTGCCTGTTCGCATGTTCTGGTGCGAACCCAACAGGGGGTGTTCGGCCCATCCCTATACAGCACCAAAGACCCTATGATCATGACATGAGGGGTATTACCGCAAAGTCCATTCTAGCTTGCGTGCCTCTCTGTGGGTCTGTTGTAACATTCAGGAAGCTCCTCGTTTGACGCGTTTCATCACTATAGCGCTAAGTTATCAAAAACAGCTATAACTGACTTTGCGGTAGCAACCCTCATGATCATAGGGTATTTGGTGCTGTATATCATGAGAATGTCCATGTTTTAAAATTTATTCCCAAATAAACCATTTTTTAAGGATATTTTACACTATGAGAGGTTCATTTTTCTCTTAAACAAGAGAAACACCCACCCCACTGTGAGCCATCCCCGTGGATCAAGACACAGGACCAACAGGAACAGCGGAGACCACCACTAAGGGCTTACGTCCCCCTTCAAGTAGACCTACATGCCCATTAGACCCTCCCTCCCATTAGACCCTTGGAGCAAGGTACAGGGTTCATCATATCTGGTGAGTTTGGAGTGACCCCGGTCCTCTTAATGTGGAGTGGATTCACAAACTGTCACCTATCACTCAACTATTGGAAGGAGTGTATTTGCTCAGAAGCACGTCAAGCACTTTAAAAAGACTTTTTATCACTGTTTAATTTTTTCACATTTGTATGAGTAATATTTTATTGTTTGTTCATAAGCACAAGGCACTTTATATATTAAGTACGGTATGATTTGTAAATATCAGAAGGAGCATGCATTGTACACACTACAGGTGTAATGCAATAAAGAAGTACATTATGTTTTGCCCTAGGCATACCTTGCTCAGAACAATTTCAAGGTGGATTATGTGATGTGTTGTTGATAGTAACTTATTTTTTACTTCTAGTTATGTCACTAATGTGTCTTATTTTGTTGATCATGATGAAGTAATATGTTTATTTATCCTTCACTCAGGAGTCTTACCACCAGACAAGCTGACCCCATAGATGCAGATTTGTGTATTTCTGTTCTCACATTATGGCAAGCAGTCTGCAATGGAAATGGTAAATTGATATTGGTGTATGGTTCTATCCACTTAGTGAGTTCAATATTTCTATGGGGGCATTCATTCATTACTACCTTTATTTATAAGCTTAAAGCAGTATTAAACCCAAAACCAAAAATGTAATATATATCATCTTACCAATAACATTATATGTAGAGTTGAGCGAACTTCTAGAAGTCCGGGTTCTGCTGGTTCGGCAGAACTTCGGGACAAAGTCCGGGTTCGGGTCCGGACAGAACCCGAACTTTGTCCCGGATCCCGAACCCCATTGAAATCAATGGAGACCTGGACTTTTAGGTACAAAAAGTGTTGTAAAATAGTCCTGGAAGGTCCTAGAGGTCTGCAAAAGGAAGGAAATGTGGGTAAGGTAGGCCCTGTTTCAAGCCCAAGACAGGCCTGGGCTTGGGCCTGAAACAGGGCTTCAAGACGGCTTGGTCGTCTTGGGCCTGAAGATCTTCAAGCGAGTTGAGATGTATATTACAATAACCATTCTACTATATATAATGTAAAAACCAAAACCCAAATTATGACGAAATTCGAATATTTATTTCCATCATTACTTACTTACGGGGGTATCTTTATAACTTGAGTGATTCACCTATCTTGGTATGTGGTTATAGTTAAATGGTAAAGGTAACGTCTGACGAACGGTATTACACTCTTGTCTTTATGTGTTTAGACGTAG
>BLSH010357548.1:1458981-1471285 GCA_018402905.1 Glandirana rugosa | reverse complement strand
GTGAATAAAAGATGTGCAATGATTGACGGTTTGATTTAAAGTGATACACACATTTTGCAGAACAGTGATATGGGTACTCCGGGCTTATTTATACTTTTTTGACACAGTTTGAAGATGATTTTAGAACAGTTCTATGGCCTCTAATGTTAATTAATACTTTTCAGACCCATTTTGAAGATGATCTATATTTTTGCATTTTTTATGTTTTTATTCTTTTAAAAATATTTAAAGTTATTTCCCTGTCCCCATTTCTTTGTAGGGCACTTGTCCCACCCTTACCCACATTTTCCTTCCTTTTGCAGACCTCTAGGACCTTCCTGGGCTTTTTTACAGCATTTTTAAGATTTTTCATTAAAATTACCAGAACCCCGGACCCGAACCCGGACTTTTTTTGAAAAGTCCGGGTCCCGGACACCCCAAAGTTCGGTACGGACCCGAACTTTACAGTCCGGGTTCGCTCAACTCTAATTATATGTGATGGTTGCATTCGTTTTCATTTTTTCCCTCTGTTTTCTCCTGGTGATCTAACTAGTGACACACCTCCTGTATTAGGCTGGATTCACACCTATGCAAATTGGATGTGGTTTTCCCCACATCCATTTCGCATAGCAGGAGATTGTGACCGACTCTCTATGGAGCCAGTTTACACATCTCTGCAGCCGCTCTGGTGCAAATTGCACAGAGGTCCTGTGCGTCTTTTGGTCCATTTCAGGTCCGAATTCAGCCCAAAATATGGGCTGAAATCAGACCTGAAACGGTGAATGGAGATGCACTGGACCCCTGCTGTGAGACACTGCATTTTCCAGTGTGAACCCAGTCTTAGAGTGCCCCTTGGATGAAAGAGTACGGGGGCATTGTTGGACAACAGCATTGTTAATCTGGGGGAAGGGAATTGTTAGATGTACTAGCAGATTTACATGCACTAACAAATTGAAGCCAAACTCCAACCGTCACTTCTGATTCACGGAGCACATATGAGGGAATGAGAAATCAAAAATGGCACATAGCGTAAAGCCCTTCTAGGTACGTTTATTAAAATAGTCACAAAAATTACAAACAGCGCTGTATAGAAAGTTCCAATCCCCAGATGGTGCAAGCAGTAAGGGTTCTTGATGCGTGGTGAAATCACTTACATCGGCTCCACTGTATGTGTTTCATCACTGTGTTTGCAGCATTCAGTTGCCAACCGCCCACCGTGGATTGACGGCGGCAACATGGCTCTCCTGCGTAAACTGCCGTCACCTGAAGGCAGGCCACACAAGCGAGTATTGTGGGCACACGTGCTAGTGGAGGAGCCAATCAGTCGGTGGGGCGGACTCGATGTCGTTCTCTGGCAGTGAGAACGGGGATCTGTGTATGTAAACAAGCGGATCCCCGTACTGACAGGGGAGAGGCGAGTGATCGTATGTTACCAGTATATGGGAGCAGTGATCACTCTCCTCCCCCAGTCATCCCAGCCCCCACACAGTTAGAAACACCTAGCAGGGAACACAGTTAACCCCTTGAGTGCCCCCTAGTCTTAACCCCTTCCCTGCCAATGACATTTATACCTTAATCAGTGGCTATTTTTAGCTCTGATTGCTGTATAAATGTCATTGGTCCCAAAAAAGTGTCAAAAGTGTGTGACATGTCCACCACAATATTGCAGTACCGCTAAAAATCACAGATTGCTGCCATTACTAGTAAAAAAATAAAAATAAAACCGCCATGAATAAATTCTCATGGTTTGTAGACGCTATAACTTTTGTACAAACCAATCAATATACGCTTATTGCGATTTTTTTACTAAAAATATGAGGAAGAATACATATTGACCTAAACTGATGAATACATTTTTTTGGATATGTATTTTAGCAAATAGTAACAAATATTGTTTTTTTTTTTTTCAAAATTGTCACTCTTTGCTTGTTTATAGAGCAAAAAATAAAAACCACAGAGGTGATCAAATACCACCAAAAGAAAACTCTATTTGTGGGAAAAAAGGACGTCAATTTTGTTTGGGTACAGCATTGAATGACCGCACAATTGTCAGTTAAAGCCACGCAGTGCCAAATCGCAAAAAGTGCTCTGGTCAGGAAGGGGGTAATTCCTTCCGGGGCTGAAGTGGTTAAAGTGGATGTAAACCCGATTCATGAAATTTGAGCTGGGCACATATATCTGCAGAGTTTTGTTATCTCTCTGCAAAGTGTCCCGTAGTTTCCTCTTACACCATTCTTCTGTTATCAGCATGATAACTTCTGAGACGTTCTCCTTGACAGGAGCCTGAAGTTTGATTCAGGGAGGGATCTATAAATAGATTAGCACAAAGCTGAACTATTCACAAACAAGCTCTGCAGGTGTGGGGAGGGGGTGTGTGCCTTTCCTCCAATCAGCTGTCTCACAGTGTATAGCAAGAATCCACACCCACAGGTGAATCAGGAAGAAAAAATTCTAACAGGATGTGCACTTTCTAAACAGTATAAAAAGATGAAGACAGAAGATATACGTGTAAAACTTATGTAAGGAGATTTGTTTTATCACTATGTATCATCTGTGGCTGTTCACATCACTGGGTGTATGTAAGGGTTTACTTCCAATTTAAGTTAACATTGACACCCACTGCAGATCGAAACTGCAGTGTGTTTTATTTGTGGTGCTGGAAACGTGCATGGAATACGGGTTTTGCACATTGTGTTCTGGTGTGAACGGCCCTAAAGCGGTTGTTAACTCTTAACCACTTTAAACTACAGGTAAGCCTATAATCAGGCTTACCTGTAGCTTTCCTGTAACCATAGGTTTCCTGTAACCATACAGGTTTAGGAGATATACGCTATACCAGCATGTGCCAATGTCATTCGGCACATGCGCAGTGAAGAAACGGCCTCCGCGCCGTTTCTTCAATAACAGCATGCAGCAATTGGCGTCTCCCGCGCGCGTTTGTGTGAAGTCACGCGACTCCAGCCAGTCACAGCGCCGGAGTTCACGGCCCCTGAAGGAAGAGGGGCGAAGATGGATGCTTCCTTCTGTTGGGACAGCGCGGGCGTCAATGGCAGGTAAATGGCACATAATAGGCTAGTATGTGATACATTGCAGGTGAATAAAATGAAGTAAACCCATCAGAGTTTGCATCAGGGTTTACTTCCTCTTTATACATTCTGAATTACTATTTGTTATAAGTTGTAGCAATTTGTCTAACCCTTCGGAGAGGCAGAAAATATTTTTTAATAAATGCAATTCACACTTTCCATGCCCAATCAAAAGGGATATTGTACCTTTTTTGTACCATGGGTAAAGTTCTCTTGCTCTTAAATCACTATTATGTTACAAAGCTTTGTATTTTAGTGTTTAAAAGAAATGTCGTTTTTTTTTTTGTCCTGAACATAAGAAATAGGCCTTATGCACACAGAACATTTTTTTTCTTGTCCTTGAGGCCTTTGCTCCAGGAGAGGAAAAAGCATTGTTAAAATTTGCCTAAAGCCGTGTTTTCCAAACAAGTTTAGGCATGTCAATCATCTGGGCATCCATTCATTCCATTGACCAGGATATTAATTCATTCTGGCCATTGGAATGAATAAACGCTCTAGCACTAAATGTGCCTAGGGCTTAAAAGAGATTATTTTTTTTTATATACTTACCTAGATGGATGCAGCATCTGTCCCCCAGCACCTCTGCACTGAGAACCGAGTGATCAAACACTGCCAATCACTCGGTTGCACTGAGCTGTGGAGGGGGCGGGACGGTCATCTCAGGCTCTCAGCGGCTCGCTGAGAGGCTGAGACAGGTGTCAGTCCAGGCACCTGGGGGATCCAGACTCCATGGTCGGGATGACGCGGTGCCCAGGGCCACCTTAATGCACTGCCCAGGGGCCCCAGGTGCATGGGGGCCCCATGATAATCTTGCAAAACATCATACTTGCCAACCATCCCAGATTTGCTGGGACAGTCACGCTTTTTACTAAGCTGTTCATGGATGGCAGCTCCCAGGGCAGCGTTCCAGATCCTGTATAGTGCCCTCCTGATACCAGTATTGAGCCCTTCTGCTTCCCCCCTGTACTGCGCCCTTTGTGTTGATTACTCTTTGATTTATGGCATGTTTTATTATTGTTCAATTTTGTTAAAAGTACTAATAAATATATTTTTATTTCTATCTGCAATTTATACTTTAATTCTTGAGCGTAGGTGCGTAAATTGTGGCAGGCTGGTAAGGGCCCCAGAGTATTACTTTGCCCAGGGGCCCGTGATGCTATTAAGACGGCCCTGATGGTGCCTAGACTGACATTGGTGACATCAGCAGAGAACGGACTTCAGTCCGCTCTCTGCTGAAAACAGGTCACAGAAGTGCAAAACCAATTGCACTCCTGTGATCCATAGGAGAAGTACAGCCAAATGAGCTTTGGCTATACTTCTCCTTTAAGCACATTTAGAAATGTTTACATGCGTTTACGTGCACTTAGGCATTTTTTTGTGGCAAAACACTCCTCTCCTAAATGCACTGGCACTCTGATTTTGTTTTTCCTGCCTCTAAACGCTCTTGCCTCTAAATACCTGTAAACACTTACGTGTACAAGGACTCATACTGTAGGCTAACATATAGGGCACTAAGAGGCAGACAGAAAATGCCCTTGAAAGTGTGCAGGAGGCCATACAATATACTGCATATCAACAAAAAGCAAATCTTTTATTTTCATTCTGTTAAGCGTTTTGGCTTTAAATGCACTTTCACAGCTGGTGTATGTGAGTATTTGTTTACAACAGAACCTGTATGAGTTGTATGGTGAGACTTGTTTTTCCCCATTGCTGTGTGCGGAGAGCTGTATTTCTCCCCATACATATCAATCAATGGGAATATCTAAATGTAGCATCAAGCGGCTTGGGAAGAATCTTTCAAAAATGCCTTAAATGCAAGCTGAATGCGAATGAAAATGTTACATACTTGCCTATATTCCCATCGCACACGTTCCTGGATTACAGGCTCATCGGTAGTGAGTGCTTTAGTGATTACCAGCTGAATACTGGATATAACACAGATCAGTACTGTATACATATTCGCCAGCACACAATGGATCTTCAATTGCAGTCCAAAACTTTTATTGCAGAAAGATCACATCACAAAAGAATCAGAGCAGTGATTCGGTGCTGTGCAGTACCCCTTCTTCAGGCATGTGACAAAGGGGTCCTGCGTGGCTCGGAAACGCTGCTCTGATTCTTTTGTGATGTGATCTTTCTGCAATAAAAGTTTTGGACTGCAATTGACGATCCATGGTGGGCTGGCGAATATGTATACTGAAAATGTTACATCGTTTAACAGGTTGAAAAAACACACAGGTCCACCCAACATTTTTCAACCTGCTGTATATGTGTATGATTTTATTCTCTAATGATTTCCAAAGTCCTGCATGTTCTGCTTTCTGGGGAAAACATTTAAAAATTCTTTTAAGTTGCTAGTACCGCTTCCTTGGGAGGAATTTTCACATTTGTATTGCTCTCACAATAAAGAACCCTTTCCTCAATCTAAGGTTAAAGTGGTTCTAAAGGCTAAAGGTCATTTACTTTCATGCATTCATGCATGATAAAAAGCCACCTCTGTGCAGCAGCCCTCCCAACCTGAGCCCCATCACAATCCAATATGCATGAGTGCTCTCCAGGGACTCTCCCTCCTCCTTGACTAAGACAGCAGTAGGAGCCATTGTCTCCTGCTGTTATCAATCCCAGCCAGTGAGCCAATGAAGAGAGAGAGGGGGTTGCTCAAAGGCGCGGCTCTGTGTGTGAATGGACATGCAGAGCAGCGGCTCAAGAGCGCACCTCCCTGGGTGCCCCCAATGCAGGCTGCTTGTTGTGGGGGCACTTGGCAGGAGGGAGGAGCCAGGAGCACTAGCAGGGGACCCAAGAAGAGGAGGATTGGCGCTGCTCTTTGCAAAACCACTACACAGAGCAGGTAAGTATAACATGTTTGTTATTTTGTAATTATAGCCTTTGATATTGCTTTAAATCTTGTGGCCAACTGGCCATGTGTCCTCTTTAAGTATCTTAGAGTAAACAGTTTAACCCAGTTTTCAGAGTCGTCTTTGATAGTAACCATATCCCCCTTAAGCACCTTCAGAATGAAAACTGTAATCTATGCAACTGATCCTCATAGACGAGGCCTTTCATCTCCCTATTAATTTTGTTGCCTAGGACTGAAATCTTTCTAATTCAGCTATATCTTTCTTGAGGACTGATGACCAAAACTGAATATGCTGTCTTGTCTTTACAAAACCTTTATACATGTTTTTGGTGTGTTTTTTTTTTAATAACTCGTTTAAATTGTTTTCAAAGGAACAAATCACCTCAAATATTTTTTCTTTCTACAGAAGAGAACCAGCACTTTTTTATCACCCAAAGTAACGTAAGCAATCAGATCCTTACACTGCTGTCTTCAGAGGTCCCTGATGTACAAAGAATGACACTGGCCCTTCTAAAGATGTATTCCTCAACAGCTGCTGGAAGACTCCTTCTGGTCACGCATTTAGACCCATCCAAGTATGTTCATGAGCTTTTACTGTAATCTTAAATGCTTCTTTATAGGGCTCTTAAACATACAATATTCTTCATTGGGCATTGTTATCAGGATTAAAACAAAAACAATGTTGCTTCACTTTGATCATGGTTTTTGGGGTAACTTGTAAAAGACTAAAGTTGAAATAATGAAGTTGTCTTTCAGCAAATTCTAAACATGATGTGGAAAACAAGATTATAGACCATAAAGAAGCATATTTAAGTGTAAGTGTAGGCTTTGGCAGGGTGCTTTTGTGGTTTTGTGTGTGCAGGGCATGTTGAGCTTTCTAATTAGAAAGCCTAGCACTAGTTTTACACTTGATGCCTGCTCTTGTGAGCTGATTGAGGCACCTTCTGTACTAAGAGATGAAAAATGATGTGCCTCCTCCTCCCTAGCAATGGAGCTGAGAATCACACAAGCAATGGTTCACGCTAAAATGGAAGCTGTCATCCTGAACAGAGTTGCCTCTTATGAAAAACTATGGAGACCTTGGATTACCCATTACTTACCTTGTGATTTTGATAACTTACTCCTGTTGCCATAATCTGCTAACTACCCTGATCAAGGTCCTCTCTAGTTGTCCCCTTCTCCCTCTGACCTCCCTCCTCTACTCTTTACCCCCTGCCCCCCCGTTCCCTTCCTTCCACATGCTACTCAGCCTGTACCTTCCCTCTCTGTCTTCTACTTCCTCTCCTACTGGTTCCCTCTGCAGCTTTCCTATGTCTGTCCTTGATATCATAGGAGTACAGACTGCCATTCTTCCACTTTTTGGGAGTATTTATACAGACTGATATTGACATCTACCCTCAGTTTTCTCCCATAAGCTTCCTTAGAAAGCCTCTGGTGTAGCACTTAATACCTTATTCCCACCACTTCCTTCTGAGACTCCCACCACTCCCTTCTGAGGCTCCCACTGCTCCCTTCTGAGGCTCCCACCACTCCCTTCTGAGGCTCCCACTGCTCCCTTCTGAGGCTCCCACCACTCCCTTCTGAGGCTCCCACTGCTCCCTTCTGAGGCTCCTAGTTATACCTCTATATGATAGTCCTTTCTAACCAGATTTATTTGTTGTTATTTTCATTTCTGATCCTAATTTGTAACGTAACCCTCTCCCACAGGGGGCCTGCCCCATTTTGTCATACACTGTATAGATCTGCATATCTAGACAAGGCCCCTTCCTTGTTGTTCTTTAACCACTTCAACTCCGGAAGGTTTATCCCCCCTCATGATCAGGTAATTTTTTGCTATACGGCGCTGCATTTTTTAAACTGGCAATTGCGTAGTCGTGCGACACTGTACCCAAATAACAGTTTTTGTCCTTTTTTCCCACAAATAGAGCTTTCTTTTTGTGGTATTTGATCACCTCTGTTGTTTTTATTTTTTGCACTATAAACAAAAAAAGACTGACAATTTTGAAAAAACAAAACAAATATTTTTTTCCTTTCTGCTATAAAACGTATCCAATAAAAAATGGATAAAATCTAATTTATTCATCAGTTTATGCCAATATGTATTCTGCTACATATTTTTGGCAAAATATCCCAATATTGATTGGTTTGCGCAAAAGTTATAGCCTCTGCAAACTATGGGATATTTTTATTTATTTATTTATTTATTTACTAGTAATGCCGGCGATCAGTGACTTATATTGGGACTACAATATTGCGGCAGACAAATTGGACATCTAACTGACACTTTTGAGACATTTTGGGAACCAATGACACTAAGGTTCCATGCACACTGGCTTAAAAAAAACTTTTCTTGGGGGCGCATGCGCGAAGCCGTCCATGCCGGTCGCATAGGACGAGAGCTCCGCTAGCAGGGAGGCGATCGCGGCTCATACAGGCAGCATCAAGTGAGCCAACTTGCCCAAAACTACAGCTCTTCTTCCCCTCAGAGCCAGGCTCACTCGGAGATGGTCCTCGTCGGGCACAAGCACACGAAAAAGGGCAAATCTATACGCGAGGCCCTACTACAGGCCTCATCCAAGATGGCGCTGGACGCGGCCCGACGAACGAGCGGCACCATGCAGCATTCTCCACGGAGATCTCAGGTACCACACAGGGATGAAGGGGAATCAGAAGGTGAGACTATAACAGCCCCCACACTCTCCCTAACCCAAGAGCCCCAAACAGCTCTAATGGCGCAGTTTGAGCGGATGCTCCATAAGGCCCTCAAGCAAACTTCTGAGCAGATCACTGACCTCCTCACTAGAGAGATCAGGGAACTTGGACACCGCACAGAAGAGCTAGAACAAAGAGTAGATGTAATAGAATCCGAAATACATAATCAATCTGAAGAAGTGGCCATATTAAAAGAAGAAAACAACACCTTACTCCTTCAACTTGAGGAGTTTGAAAATTGAGCTAGGCGCTCGAACATACGTATTAGAGGGATC
This sequence comes from Glandirana rugosa, assembly GCA_018402905.1. Taxonomy (NCBI): domain Eukaryota; kingdom Metazoa; phylum Chordata; class Amphibia; order Anura; family Ranidae; genus Glandirana; species Glandirana rugosa. The sequence goes on along the minus strand of BLSH010357548.1, from coordinate 1,462,376 downwards.
CCAGAGACTGTTTTGGACCTCCAATCCACTATCACAGCTCTCTTTCAAGAGCTCATGCCTTCTATCCCAATAGAACGCTTAGAAATGGACCGCGTCCATAGATCACTTACTCCCAAGAAGGAGAACGCCCCCCCCCGTGATATAATAGCCAAACTCCACTTTTACAGGACAAAGGAGCAGCTCCTCCAAGCAGCCCGTCAGAAAGAGTCCCTGCAGTTCCAAGGCCACAGTTACCAGCTATTTGCAGACCTCTCCCAGGCAACCATTATAAGGAGGCGCGAGTTGAAACCACAACTCCAAGTTCTGCAACAGCATCACATTCAATACACCTGGGGTTTTCCATTCTCCATCAAATTTACCTATAATGGTCGCAAGCATGTCTGCAAATCACAATCTGATCTATGCTCTCTCCTCCAGGATTTACATCTTTCTACCCCAGGTTCTCAACAGAAAGATCATCGCCAAAGACGACGTTCTGCGTCCAGCTCACCACAGAAGTCTACACCCTCTACATCAGCAACAGAAGACCGCAATCTCCACAAAAGAGGCAGATTTGCTCCCCTACCCTCCGATTGTACAGACTCCATGGATTGAGGTACTCTATAACTGCCCCTTTTTTTGAATCCCTACATTTGTGAGACATTCTCTCACCGAGAATCTCATCTCAAGAGACTGCATCCAGCCTCACGGTACTGTCCCACATCCAGGAGACTTCACCTATGCCCAATATAGTCACAACCCTTATGTTGCTCTAATCCCTCATTAAGTGACTCCAGCTTCCTCCATTTCATTATCTCGCAGATCCATAAGACTGATTTTTGATAACATCTCCTCTACCCCCCCTTCTTTTCACCTCCTGACCCCAATGCCTCACTCTGGAGCCTATGGATCCTCTGAAGACGGAAACCGGCCCTCTTTAACAACTTCACCCCATTACCCCCCTATACCATCCTTATAATCCACAAACTACAGACTACACTACTTCTTGTGGGTTCTCCCACCAGAAGTACAGGTTTGACTCATGTTTATTCAATGTTATCAGTGTTTTGTTTTATTTACATGTTTCAAAAATTTAACTATTGTAAACCTCCCTAATTTTTTTTGCTGCACGCCTCCTTTCCCTCACCTCTTTCATTGGGTCCATCTCCCTTAGTCCACACCCCAATTTATCTAATTACAAAAGATGTAGCTACTTCCTTGATCCTAATTTCACCATGCCCACCATCCTCGTCAACCACATTCACCTGGCACCCTCAAAACACCCCCTAAAAACCTTTATAACACATTAAGCAGTAGCTAATCTCCAACCCTTTAACAGCCTGCCATTAGCTCCCCTAGATATCATTTCAAACCCGCGATCCCTCCCTGGCCATCCATGCTAACCCCCTACCGCTACTTGGAGAGCCCTGCCCTGGACTCTCCCAACTAGCCACCCCTAGTACCGGACATCCCCTCGGTTCTCTGGTACGACCGCACTACCTTGCTTATCCATTCCCTTCCCCCCTCTCTTATATGACTACTATACTCTCATATCGGTCCTCCTTACCCTTTTCTTCCTCTATTCCCTCTCCTACCCTCCTTTTCTCCCTCGGGACGACTCCGCGCCTAATTCACATTCTTAGCCCGTATGACTATATATACAATAAACCTCCATGATGGCTCCTTTAAATCTCTTTACCCTCAATGTTCAAGGGTTGAATATCCCTCAAAAGAGGACTAAAGCTTTCCGTTCTTTTGCCTCCCTGAATGCTCATGTTGTTTTTTTGCAAGAGACCCACTTTACTAAACGCTGCACCCCTAAATTCTACCACCAGTCCTACCCCCAGGTCTTCACCGCTTCAGCCAACAAGAAGCAGAGAGGGGTCTTAATAGCCCTCCACCGCAAAACCCCAATCACTGTATCCAAAGAGATCAAAGACCCTGAAGGCAGGTATCTTATCCTAATAGGCCATCTCCTAGAAAACGAGGTCACCCTAGTAGCTTACTATGCGCCTAACAAAAGACCAACCTCCTTCCTATCTCATCTTTTTCAGGTCCTTACCCAACATAGAAAAGGCACCCTGCTGCTAGGAGGCGACTCTAACCAGACTATCTATCCTTTCCAAGATAAATCCCCATTCACTCCCGACCATAGCCCAAATAAACATACTCTTGGAAATCTACTCACCTCACACTCCCTAGTAGATACCTGGAGAGAAGCGAACCCAACACGCAGACAGTACACACACTACTCCCACCCACACAAAGTACTTTCCCGCATAGACCACATCCTAATTGACACCTGCACTACCCCCTCCCTCATCTCCTCCACAATTGTCCCTTGTCCCTGGTCAGACCATGATGCCGTCCTCACAACTCTAACGGCCTTAATCCCCAGACAACTAGATAAAACATGGTGTCTCAACGACTCCATTTTAACAAACCCCTCACACAGACTTGATATCTCGTCGGCCCTCAAAGAGTACATTACTCACAATTCCACACCAGATATATCCCCCCTGACCATCTGGGAAGCCCATAAACCAGTCCTCAGAGGGAAGCTCATAAGTAAAGCCTCTTTTCTTAAAAAAGACAGACGAGAGAAACACAAACTCTTAGACAACCTATTCCTCACAGCGCACTCCAACTTCCAAAGAGACCCAAACCCCATCAACAGACAAACACTTGACCAAGCGAGACTTGACCTTGACCTTTTCCTATCTGAATCTGCAGATAAGACCCTCAGACATTCTAGACACAAGCTTTACATGAAAGGCAACAAACCTGACACCTTCCTTGCCCTAACATTACGCAGAATAGACCAACCCTATAAACCCATAAGACTTAAGACTTCTAGTCATACCTATACTAGTAATCCTGTCAAAGTGGTCGCCCACTTCAGGAAACACCTAACTGACCTCTATTCCTCCCACTCCACTTTCAACGAGAACCTAGCGGCCTCATTCTTCTCGAAGATTCAGCTTCCTTCCTTAACACTTACCCAACATTCCACTCTTGAACAACCAATCACTACTCTTGAAGTCGAGACTGCCATAAAATCTTTACGGGCCAACAAACGACCAGGTCCAGACGGCTTTACCGCCACATACAAGTTCTCACCTTACAACCCATCCACAATTCCTTCCTTCGACTTAGAAGCTCTTCTTACTCCGGCGATCCAAGAGCAACTTTCACCTCACCCTTCTTATCTCCAGTCAATCCACAAAGGACTTCACCCGCTGGTGAAACTGTCCTAATGATCATATCCATACTGATCTTCAGAATTCAGAATACCCAAATATCCCAACCAGATAAGACGCATTACAATCCCGTTCCTTCCACAGTCCAAACAACGGAAAGTACATTTCGAACACAGATCTTACAGACTCCCAGAATAGACGTCTAAGTCTATCCTT
>BLSH010357548.1:1440692-1450772 GCA_018402905.1 Glandirana rugosa | reverse complement strand
TGGTCTTAAGTGTACAATATCAATACGGTTAAACCACAAAATATATAATCAATCAATACATATTAAAGGTGTATAGTGCTCAAAGTGCTTGTGCAATCTGTTATTCCAGCATCAAAAAATATAATCAGTCAATTCATAGTAAAAGTATGTATTGCTCAAAGTGTTTGTGCAGTCTATTATTCCAGCAAAAATCCTCTTCCCTGCTTTTCTATACACAACATTCTTGTTTTTAGTTGTAGGCAGTAATGGTGATCACAGGTGCTCCGGCGAGTGCGGTTCAAACGTGCTCCCCTCCGGCCATCCCGCTTACCGAACAGCGTCACCCCTGCAGAGGTAAAACGCCTGGACGCTTGTGTCAGAGCTGTGAAATTAAGGTGTATAGTGGTGTGCAGGCAGAGAGGCCGCCCAGGGCCTGGACCTAGTTTAATTTCACAGCTCTGATTGTCATCAAATGAAGTCAGTTCCATGTGAGCTGACGTATAGAAAGGCAGATTTAAAGGATCACACTATGGGCATTTTTTCCATTCTTCCCCCCACATCTGGGCGTTAACCCATATGGATGAGGATACCCAAGACCATCAGAGAGACCCCCAGGATTGCCATATGGGCTGCTGAGAGCTATACCCCAGAAGGAGAGACATTGCCCAGGCGAGGATTCTAGAAACTATTGCAACGGGACCACCAGAGAGACCCCCAGGAGTGCCAAACAGGCGTCCAGGCGTTTTACCCCTGCAGGGGTGACGCTGTTCGGTAAGTGGAATGGCCGGAGGGGAGCATGTTTGAACCGCACTCGCCGGAGCACCTGTGATCACCATTACTGCCTACAACTAAAAATAAGAATATTGTGTATAGATTAGCAGGGAAGAGGATTTTTGCTGGAATAAAAGACTGCACAAACACTTTGAGCAATACGTACTTTTACTATGAATTGACTGATTATATTTTTTGGTGCTGGAATAACAGATTGCACAAGCACTTTGAGCACTATACACCTTTAATATGTATTGATTGATTATATATTTTGTGGTTTAACCGTATTGATATTGTACACTTAAGACCAACAATATTTGATAGTAGCCCTTGAAAATATCAATGAAGGGGACCATTGCACATATACATGTCACGTGTTTTTATTTATTTATTTGCAGTAGCACTTTAAAAACGTTAACACGGTGTAATAAGCCATAGTCATATGGTACAGTAGATGTTTAGTAATTTTTAACGCAATATTGCGAACAAAGCTTTAGGTTTACATTAATGTCCTAGGAGAAGGACACAGGTCACAACACAAGGACACTCTCCCACATAATACAGAGGCAATAACAACACATTGCCCCACATTTATTTATTTATTTTTCCGCCCTGCATCTTGTAGCATCACATCACATTTAATATTCATGTATAAGCCAAACAGTACATAGCAATACCTTTTCCCTGAGCAGCGCCTAGCCCAGCTGCATACATATATTGCCTTTTAGCTCCTCCATTGGAGAAGTTACCTCTGGGCGGCGGCAAGCTCAATAGAAATCCTAAGCACGGTACTTATCCATTTTTCTATGTATGTATGCAGTCTCATAAAAAGTGGGTCTTTTTCCATGGGGCTGCATATATGCTCTGCTGTGTTTGTGCTGAGAGCATGCTGCACAGTGCACTCCCCACACAGAGACCAAACTTTCCAAAGTTTTCCTTTGATAATAAAATAAATCACTGTTTTCAAGTCTTGTTGTCTTGTCTTTTCAGTTCTATTTGTTCTATATTGTGAAGGCTATGCTATATGCCCTTCCGCCTTTGTGAACTTCTTATTGTTGTTAATGGTATTTTATACTTTTGTGTTATACTTTTGTACTAAAATTTCAAAATTTCAATAAAATAAATTAATAAATCAGGAGATATACACTACTGTATACCACCAAATAAAAGCCCAATTTGTCCTGACAAAAATAAGGTGTAAGTCACCTGGATACACTAAGTAGTTGCAATAATATGTCCAGTTTTACAAAAGCATGTTAAAGTTGCAAAAAGATTGCATTAGGATTTGTCATGAAGGGGTTAATACTAAGAGGGGTTTTTATGCGTATTAATATTAAGCTTTTTTATTATTACTAATAATAAGGGTATATATCTTTCAGAAGTGTCATATTTAAGCACTTCAATACCAGGCACGTATCCCCTTCCTGCCCAGACCAATTTTCAGCTTTCAGTGCTGTTGCATTTTGAATGACAATTGTGCGGTCGTGCAACGCTGTAACCTAACAAAATGTTTGTTATTTTGTTCCCACAAATAGAGCTTTCTTTTGGTGGTATTTGATCACCTCTGAGCTCGGTTTTTATTTTTTGCGCTACAAATAAAAAAAGACCAAAAATTTTGAAAAAAATGTGTTTCTGTCACAGAACTTTGTAAATAAGTATGTTTTCTCCATCACTGATGGGCACTGATGAGACTACACTGACAGGCACTGATGAGGCAGTACTGATTGGCACTGATGAGGTGGCACTGACGGGCACTGATGATGAGGCACTTATATGCAGCACTGATAACAGCACTGATGGGCAGTGATAGGTGGCACTGATATGCAGCACTGATAAGCGGCACTGATGGGCACTCATAGACGGCACTGAGGAGCACTGATAGGTGGCACTGGGCACTGATAGGTACTGATATGTGGCACTGGTGGGCACTGATAGGGGACACTGTTGGGCACTGGTGTGCGGCAATGACAGATGAGCTGTAAGGTTCCCATTCCCTGGTGATCTAGGGTGGCATCAGAAGGTGGCACTGAGTGCCATCCATGTTGGGCATTGTGCCCCTCACTTGGTGGTCTAGGGTGGGCTCCCTGGTGGTCAAGATGGGCTTCCCTGGTTGGCTCCTGGTGGTCCTGGGTGGGCTCTCCCTGGTGGTCCCTGGGTGGCATCCCTGGTAGTTGTGGGTGGCGATCCTAGGGGGGGCTGCACTGATAAACAATCAGCACAGACCCCCCCCATCAGGACAGCAGCCAATCGACTCTCCTCTTCTCACATCTGCAGACGCGAGTAGAGGAAAAGTGGATAAAGGGCTCTTCCTGTTTACATTGCGACCAGCTGTGATTAGTCAAGGCTGATCCGATGGAAGCCCTTTACCGAGATCGGTAATGCAGTGGGTCAGACTGCCACACCGCGCCACCGATCACTGCGATGTGCGCTCCCACGGGGGCGCAATCGCAGGTTATCCCTGCGGATGCAATATGACGTCCAGTCAGGATAACTGAACCACCACCCAGCCGTCATTTTGCTATAGGCCGGGCGAGTGGTGGTTAAAGTAGAAGTTTTAACCTTCCTAGCGGTATTCCCGAGTGTGGCTCGGGGTGGATTTTCAGCACCAAGAGCGGTAACCCCGAGCCACACTCGGGCTTGCATCGCTGGATCCAGGCAATGTTACTCACCTTGTCCCCTGGATCCAGCGATGTCCCCCGCCGTGTCTGCGGGCTGTGTCCGCCGCTCCGATGCCTCTGTGTGCCGGGCTCCGTTCCCTGCGAGCGTTGCGTCGCACGGGGACGGAGACCGGCGGGAAATTCAAAAAGTGAAACACACACTATACATACAGTACACTGTAATCTTATAGATTACATTACTGTATGAAATCATTACACATCCCCTTTGTCCCTAGTGGTTTGCCCAGAGCCCTGCATGCACTTTTATATAATAAATGTCATTCTTTCTGCCTGGAAACATGACAATGTCCATAGCAACCAAAAAGCGTCCCTTTACGTCAAAAGTGGTTTTTGATCAGCTAGAAAACAGCGATAGTAAATAAGAATCATTTGCAGAATTGAGTGATACTGATTTTTGAGGAAATTTATCATCAGAAACTGAAAGTGACGACAGCGACAATTCTGCAACTGAGCAAATTTCTGCGTTTTTGGTTTGATTACATTATTGAATACATTTTATTACTATTATATTATTATTTTTGATAATTATTTTTAGTTATTTATTATATTATAATTTATGATTTCATTTTTCAAACTTTTTCATACCCGGGATGTCTACTAGACTGTTGTTTGGACAGATTTAAGTGAGTTATTCCTAAGAATTGCAGGCCTACAATACATAACACCAAATTTCCATGCAAAAAAATGGTACCGCTTTTGGAACAAAATTCCTGACATAATCATACCGCCAGGGAGGTTAATGCGTATTTCACCCCAACATTTCATATTCCTGATATGTGTCTGTTGTATCATATACTTGTGTTAAAGAGTATCCGAATGAGTGGCAGCTTGGACTTGCTTGGACGACAGTATACCCCTATCTGGTAATGCTGTATACCCCTATCTGGTAATGCTGTATACCCTATCTGGTGATGCTGTATACCCTATCTGGTGATGCTGGGCTGTATACTCCTGACACAAGGGGTGGAAACTATAAGGGGTGTGGCTTATAAGAAGTGGGAGGGGTCAAAAAGGAAGGACGGGGTCTGGCATTCCCCCATCCTAAAATTTCACCAGCCGCCACTGTCCTGTTCTCTAAGTATTTCTTCCTTTGTGTACAAATTCTGATGACCCTGCCAGCCCCCCTGCTTTCCTATTTTAAACTGAGCATGGTAGACATGAGAGTACATCCACTCCAGCATGGTCAGTGTTCAGGCTGTGCTTGGAGCTCAGCCTATCTGTTCTCCAATGGTTGACACATTCCCCTGAACAGCCATATACTGAGAAGATCAGTGTACGGCTGTTTCTCCACCTCCACTTCTCCAAGCCCCTTATGCAGCTGAGAACAGAGTACACCCCTCACATTTTTGTAAATATTTTATTATATCTTTTTATGTGACAACACTGAAGAAATGACACATTGCTACAATGTAAAGTAGTCAGTGTACAGCTTGTATAACAGTGTAAATTTGCAATCCCCTCAAAATAACTCAACACACAGCCATTAATGTCTAAACAACAAAAGTAACTATACCCCAAAGTGAAAATGTCCAAATTGGGCCCAAAGTGTCAATATTTTGTGTGGCCATCATTATATTCCAGCACTGCCTTAACCTCCTTAGCGGTAATCCCGAGTGTGGCTCGGGGTGGATTTTCAGTACCTAAAGCGGTAACCCCGAGCCACACTCCGGCTTGCATCGCTGGATCCAAGGCAGTGTTACTCACCTTGTCCCCTGGATCCAGCGATGTCCTCCCGCGGTGTCAGCGTGTCTGCGGGCTGTGTCCGCAGCTCCGATGCCTCTGTGTGCCTCCGGGCTCCGTTCCCTGCGAGCGTCGCGTCGCGTCGCACGGGGGCGGAGACCGGCGGGAAATTCAAAAAGTGAAACACACAGTACACATACAGTACACTGTAATCTTATAGATAACATTACTGTATGAAAACATTTCACATCCCCTTTGTCCCTAGTGGTTTGCCCAGAGCCCTGCATGCACTTTTATATAATAAATGTCATTCTTTCTGCCTGGAAACATGAGAATGTCCATAGCAACCATAAAGTGTCCCTTTGCGTCAAAAGTGGTTTTTGATCAGCTAGAAAACACCGATAGTAAATAAGAATCATTTGCAGAATTGAGTGATACTGATTTTTGGGGAAATTTATCATCAGAAACTGAAAGTGACGACAGCGACAATTCTGCAACTGAGCAAATTTCTGCGTTTTTGGTTTGATTACATTATTGAATAAATGCAAAATAATTGTACCGCTTTCAGCACCAAAAATCAGACATAATCATACCGCCAGGGATTACTAACCATTGCAGGCCTATAGTACATAACGCCATATCTCCATGCAGAAAACCATTACCGCTTTCAGCAATAAATTCCAGACTCAGTCATACCGCCAGGGAGGTTAACCCTCCTGGGTATGGAGTTCACCAGAGCTTCACAGGTTGCCACTGGAGTCCTCTTCCACTCCTCCATGACGAAATCACAGAGCTGGTGGATGTTAGAGACCTTGCACTCCTCCACCTTCCATTTGAGGGTGCCCCACAGATGCTCAATAGGGTTTATGTCTGGAGATATGCTTGGCCAGTCCATCACTTTTACCCTCAGCTTCTTTAGCAAGGCAGTGGTCATCTTGGAGGTGTGTTTGTGGTCGTTATCATGTATAAATACTGCCCTGCAGTCCATTCTCCAAAGGGAGGGGATCATGCTTTGCTTCAGTATGTCCCAGTACATGTTGGCATTCATGGTTCCCTCAATGAATTGTAGTTCCCCAGTGCCAGCAGCACTCATGCAGCCCCAGACCATGACACTCCCACCGCCATGCTTGACTGTAGGCAAGACACACTTGTCTTTGTCCTGCTCACCTGGTTGCTGCCACACACGCTTGACACCATCTGAACCAAATAAGTTTATCTTGGTCTCATCAGACCACAAGACATGGTTCCAGTAATCCATGTCCTTAATATGCTTGTCTTCAACAAACTGTTTGGGGGCTTTCTTGTGCATCATCTTTAGAATGACACCAGGGAGGGAAAATGGCTAATTGGGCCCAATTTGGACATTTTCACTTAGGCGTGTACTCACTTTTGTTGTCAGCAGTTAAGACATTAATGGCTGTGTGTTGAATAATTTTGAGGGGTCAGCAAATTTACACTGTTATACAAGCTGTACACTCATGTCATTTCTTCAGTGTTGTCACATGAAAAGAAAGAATAAAATAGTTAAAAAGTGTGAGGGGTGTACTCACTTTTGTGAGATACTGTGTATATATTGAATCTCCCACTCTAAACTCTGGAAGCTTCTTCCAGATGCAGCGTGAAGTAATCAAACTCACAGCCTGTGAAACCCTGACAGGTCAGAATAAACAATTGCTGCTTCCTTGATTACAGAAAGAGCCAAAAAATAGATTTACCTAGCATCTTATGCTAGGAGGGTGCCACAAACATAATGAAAGATGAGCTCCTGCCTTACTTTCAGTCTTGCATAGTTGTACAGGCTCCTCTCCTGAACAGAAAATACTTGACCTGATTTCACTGTGCGCAAATCTGACAGTGTGCATTAAGAGCTGTCAGTTGCAAGTCAGATTAAGCCTACTTCATTTCAAACCTAGAGGATGCCTAGGATCATCTAGCCCTTTTCCTCCCCAACCGTACTCTTCTTGGCCCTTCCATTCATTGCATTTAAGTTATTTCAATCATGGAAGCTCAGCATTACATGGGGGTGTGACATAGGGCAGTCTGCTTGCAAATTCAGCTTGTTTTTACTCCTCCAGAGTAACATGCCCTCATGAAGGCATTTTGATATTTGCAAACCTCCTCTCAAGAGCAAGCCCACTGCTTGCATCAGGGAGGAGGGTTCATGAGAGGAGTAATGAGGCAAGGTGCTGTGATGTTTTTAGGAAGCTAAACTGACACATCCCACTAGCCATGGTCTGCCTACATTGTATCAGTAGGGCCACAACTGGATCTAAAACAAGTTAGGTAATGAAAATGAAAAGATTTTGTTTAAAAAAATCATTAATGTGATGATGGGGGAGGATGGGGGGGGGGAAGAGCAACCAGAGAAGGCAAACAAAAATAACATTAAAACGGAGTTCCACCCAGAATTTTTTTTTGGCATCCACTCTTTTAATACTAAGTAGATGTAACCTTTTGATTCCTTACTTTTTTCTTGTTCAAAAGTTTTATTGAAGAATGAAACAACAACATTACAAAGGATGCTATATGGTTCCAGGAACAGAACAAAGTCAAACGTGTGATATATAGACAGGTTGGTTGAAATGGGAGACATTCGGTTATCACTAACCAAACAGGTACAGTTGGAAAGGGAGGGGAAGGGGATAGGGTAGTGTGGGCAGATGAGTAGGATGGGTTCCCGAGAGCTGATGTACCCAGCTTTTGAGGCCAGGGGTTGAGGGCAGGTCAGGTAAGTGCCTGTCCAGGGGTTGTTGGTATCCTGGTGTAGAGAAGTCAGCGTTATCGTTATCATTCCAATAGGAAAGGAAGGAAAGAGTGGGGAAAAGAGAAAAGATGTTAGGGGGTAGAGCGTGCCCAGAGGGCGAGGAAGGAGAGGAGGGGGATGAGATAGGCCCCGGGTACAGGGGGGAGAAGGGATAGGAGGAAGAGAAAGGAGAGACAGGGGGGAGGTGATAGGGTTGGGGAGGACCGGTCGCGGGAGGTCAAGTGGCCTATATGGGGGATTGTAGCCGGTAGGAAAGTCCGAAAGGGGGATGCTCAGGGTTGAAAGCGGGCGATGTCAAAGCCCGGAGGGGCGAAGTGAGTTAGCCATGGGGTCCATATACGTTCATGTTTGGGGAGCTTATCAGTAATTATGGCTTCGATTCTGGCGTGAATCATGGCTTTCGTGACTCTATTTTTGGTTTCGGCAACGGGAAGCTGCGGGGACTTCCATGCGCGCGCAATGGTTTGTTTTGCCGCTGTGGTGACCTGCAGGAGAAGTTTAAATTGGGATTTAAAGATATCTGGGGGTTTTAGGTTCAGAAGAGCCGTTCTGGGGTCAAGGGCTACATGGCATCCCATGAGTTTAGAGATGATTTCAAATATTTGGACCCAGAACCTTTGGGCAATCGAACATTCCCACCAAATGTGAATGTGGGTACTGGTGTCGGAGCATCCTCTGAAGCAGAGCGGGGAGTATGAAGGCATGAACTTATTAATTCGGGCTGGGACAAGGTACCACCTCATGAGAACCTTATAGGAGGTTTCAAGTGCCACAATATTCTGAGAAGCGGATTTGGTTGAGTCCCAGATGTCCACCCAGTCTTCAGGATCTATGGGTTGTTGGAGGTCTTTCTCCCAGGCTTTGAAATAGGGGATTTGAGCCGTGGGTGGGGGATCAAGTAGGAGGGTGTAAAGTGTAGATATGATGCCCCTGGCGTGGGGGTCTGATTTACAGAGGTGTTCGAATGGAGAAAAGATAGGCAGAGAGGAGTTAGTGCGTATATGTGGGGTGAAGAGATGTTTCAGTTGTAGGTATCTGAAGAGTTCGGAGATGGGGAGCTGATGCTGTTCCTGTAGAGAGGGAAATTATTTGATTGAATCAGGCGTGACGAAAGCGTGAGCTCTCAAAACGCCCGCTTCCACCCATCTGGAGAATGAAGCTGGGGATGACCAAGCCGGATAGAAGGAGGGGTTCTTAAGAAAGGAAAGCATGGGGTTGTGTGGGGATTGTAGACCTGCCTTCTGTTTAAGCCTGTCCCATAACTTAAGGCTATGGGCAGTATAGGGTTACGGGTGAGTCTCCGATCTTTTGGGGAGAGCCAGAGGAGATTGGCCATGGAAAGGGGGTCACAGTCAACCGCCTCGAGCGATACCCAAAGAGGTGTCTCACGTGAGGCATGCCATTTGGGTAGAAAGGCTAATTGTGCAGCTTGAAAATATCTAGTAAAGTGAGGCACGCCTAATCCGCCTTTTGCCTTGGGGGAGAACAGGATGCGTTTAGACACACGGGGTCGCACACTGCCCCAAATGTATTGGGAGGTTCTCCGCTGTAAGATTCTGAGGTAGTGAGAGGGTACTTCAATTGGAAGAACCCTAAATAGGTAAAGTATTTTCGGCAAAATGGTCATTTTGACCGCGGAGATTCGACCGAGCCATGAGAGGGGGAGTTTCGACCAGCTTGACATCAGACGTGTGAGATGTGATAGCATAGGGGGGTAATTTACGGCGTACATATCAGATGGATTGAGGGGGAGGTTGATCCCTAAGTAGGGGAGACTCGTTGTGGCCCAGGTAAAAGGGAGAGTTTGTTGTAAGTGTGTTTGCTCGTGGGGATCGAGGGAGATGTTTAGCATCTTAGATTTCTCGGGATTAACTTTTGCAGGAGGATAAGGAGTGGAGGGGAGAGTAAAGCAGGGGGTTGGATGAGGCCTGAGATAGACTAAAACGACGTCAGAGACCGGACTTTCAATTAGGGCTCTTTAGATTCTACGATTTGTAGAGGGAGCTAGGGGTGCTCGTTTGTGTGAATGTTGTTTGAGAGGGAAAATGGACCCGGTGTTGCTCAGAGGGGATGAATCCCTAGTTGGAGGGGGAGTTAGGTAGACTATACATGCGGCATTTAATGGGGGGATACGATAGTGTAGAGTGTGCAGACTACAGTTCGACCAGCTTTGAGGGGGAGAGTACCGAGCCAGCTTAGAGGCGCCAG
>BLSH010357548.1:1387324-1413959 GCA_018402905.1 Glandirana rugosa | reverse complement strand
CCATTTCTGATCACCGCTATCAACAAAAAAAGAGTGACAATTTTGCAAAAAAAAAACAATATTTCTTACTTTTTGGATACATATCCAAAAAAAATATAAAAAAAAACAAATGTATCAGTTTTGTCCGATTTATATTCTTCCTCATATTTTTGGTTAAAAAAAAAAATCGCAATCAGCATTTATTGATTGGTTTGCGCAAAAGTTGCTGCGTTTACAGATGATGAGAATTTATTTCTGGGGGTTTTTTTTATTTTTTACTAGTAATGGCGGCGATCTGTGATTTTTAGCGATACTGCGATATTGGGGTGGACATGTCAGACATTTTTGACACTTTTTTGGGACCGATGACATTTATACAGCGATCAGAAATTTAAATGTCCAATGATTACTGTATAAATATCATTGGCAGTGAAGGGGCTAACCTGCAGAGGGCGATCTAGGGGTTAACTGTGTTTCCCAGGTGTGTTCTAACTGTGGGGGGGCTGGGCTACCATGGGCATAAGAGATCTAACTGATCCCAGTGACAGGGATCAGTAGATCTCCTATGCCCCCATTGAAAGAGCGGGGAACCGCCGTGTTTACATCGGCGGTTCCTTGCTCTTTGGCTCTAGCAGCTCATTGCAGCTCGCCGGCAGACATCAGGTCTGCCCGAGCCGCGGGCACACTCCTCCGGAGTGTGTCGGCACGAGAGCGTGCCGCTGGCAGCGTGCGTTCACCCCCCAACTGCCCCTGCGCGAATCGTCGCCTTTTTAGGCCGATTCGCGCTAAGCGTCCACACTGCCGCAGTAAATATACTGCGCGCGGTGTGGAACTGGTTAAAGTACAAAGCTACACTTAGAAGGTGCTTGTGTTTTCTGCTAGTGAATTCCAAGGGTCCACAAACTTTTTCTTATCACTGTATAAACTGTTGCTGCTTGTCAGAGACAGGTACTTGAATCTGTCAAAGCACAGCACAGAGGTTGGTGTGCTGGGCCATAGTGTGCTCCCTCCCAGTCGTTGCACCTGTCACACTGATACCATATAATGATCACATTAAAAAAACAAAATTCTTTAAATAGCATGGTTGGGAGGATGCCTTGAGCCTTCATGTAAAGCAGAGCCTCTGTAGAATCTATTAAAGCAAAAGTGACATTTAGAAAAAAAAATTGCCACTAAATTACATTTCTCTGTGGCCTACCAGGTGAATCAAATAGAGTCTGGATCCTAGCAACCAAGGATGCTGCACGGGTGTGCCACTTATGCCAGCAGCCACTATTATTGTTGTTATTGTGCCTTGTTTCCTTTCATAATTGTGTTTATGTGTTGTCTTTGTTAAATGCAACTGTATATATTGCGACAGGGTGAGACAAGGTCACTGTGAAATTGGTGATTTAAAGGACACAGTGGGGTTGATTTACTAAAGCTGGAGAGGGCAAAAACTGGTGCAGCTTTGCATGCTAGCCAATCAGCTTCTAAACTCAGCTTGTTCAATCAAGCTTTGACAAAAAAACCTTGAAGCCGATTGGTTTCTGTGTGGAGCTGCACCAAATTTTGCACTTTCAAGCTTTAGTAAATCAACCCCAGAGTGTGCACATTGGCTCAGTGCAGGACTACAAAGTGTAGAGGTGGAGTGGAGAAAACTGCTTTTGCAGCTTTCTCGAGGTTTTGGTATACCTGGTTGGGGCTCTGTAGTTGGGAGATTCCATAGTGTCTTGGGTGGGATATAATCTCCAACCCTGTGTCCGGGTTGTGTAGATGGCCAGCAGGGTGCGTGCTCAGGTGAGTACAGACATTATAATGAAGGTTTGGGACTACCTTATGGCTCCCAGTTGGAGACATCTCCACTTCTGATGGATGAACAGATCAACATTCCATCTGAGCAGCAGCCGGCAGATGGACAGATCCACCGGAAGTCTGGAGAGGGAGAGAGCCTGGTTATCATACCCTGCAGAGGGTGATATCTGCCAGTTTGTTTAACCCACTAGCGATAGTGAGTCCACCTTATTTGGTAAGGGTACCCCCCTACAAATATCACGAGGTGTGCGTGTCTCCGGTGGTGACTTATTCATTCCAGCTGGACTTCAATAACAGACATTGTCATAGCTTTATCACTGTATAAACTGTTGCTGCTTGTCAGAGACAGGTACTTGAATCTGTCAAAGCCCAGCACAGAGGTTGGTGTGCTGGGCCATAGTGTGCTCCCTCCCAGTCGTTGCACCTGTCACACTGATACCATATAATAATCATACTTTATAGCCTCCTGGGGTGGCAGGGAGTAAGAATGTGCTGAGACCGGTGACATCATTAGGCAAAGCATATCTTGCCAACATATGGTTCTTTAGTCTTTCTTAAAATGATCACATCACAGCAGAAAAAGTTCAATGTTTCTGGGCCATGCTGGACCTCTTCTTCAGGCATGTCACAATAAGAGGTTCATGCGTGGCCCAGAAAAATCATCAGGTCGCATGGCCGAAGAGTTTTGTAGTAGGGCTGGATGGAAACTAATGGGAAACTGAAAGACTAGTTCCCCAATAGACCCACCTTGCAGTTGATTGCCAGCTCATGGCAGTGGGCAGATCAACAGCAGTTATTCAGTCCCATAGCAATTTCTGAATCCACCCATTGCTGTGTGCTGTCACTCAAAAGTAAGTCAGACCTAATGGGGGGACTCTGGTAATTTCCCATATATGGGCATTGCCTGCTGAGTGGGTCTAGGAATAGACCTATATGCTGGAAGCTGTCACATACATGACAGCTACCCAGCTCAGACATTACACACTCTGAGTACTGGTGTGCCTTTGTATGCCAGCTTAGAGCTGGTCTTAAATACCTCCTTTCTTTATCTTTGAACTGATGGTATTTCTTTAAGCATATGACACTGCTGTTTCAACAGATTATTGAAGTGGAGGTAGTTAGAACTACCTGCATTTATCATCCATGTCAGTAATGTTCCAAAGGGACCTATTGCCAGAAAAGTATTAAGACTTGAATTCTTCTGTGTGTGTTGGAAAGGCAACTAAGCTCATCACTCTGCAAACACCATGAACTATGCTGCTGCTAACATGATATATTGGAATGTTTCCCATCAGAGGGTCTGAGAAACTGATTAGAATTCAGAGCAAGATGGATTAAGCCTAATAAAAAGAAATATCTAGAGTACAACCAATTTAAATATTTAAGAGACATGAGAAAGGGGTGGATGTTTAACTTTCAGCAGGATAATGTTTCTAAACACACATAGCTACAGAGTGAGACCCGAATGGCTCATATAAAGACCAAACCACAATCCAATTGACAATTGGATAAAATACTAGAAGAATAGAATAGAAAATTGTCATATAGAATGGATTCCCATGCACCCTAACAGAGCTAATGCAATGATGTTGTAGCACTTGCCCCTGAATGGGGCGCTGAGAATATACCCAGGTCTCAGAATGTAGTACAGAGGCTGCCAGTCACAAGCACAGTCCATGCACAGTGAAAATTCAGGCTCAGTCTAGGGGATATCTTTTCCGTATTTATTGCTGAAGAACTTCAACAGGAGAGGGGTTTAGGATCACAGGATACTTCAAACTGATCAGTTGCAACAATATAGGAGGACAAACTTCCCTCTAATTTTCCAATAGCAGCTTTTCTGGAGGTAAAAGGGAATTGTCAGTATATCTAGAACTCTATAAGAGCATCCCCAGCCCATATAGCTACCTCTTCCACTTAGTTCCCCTCTGGCACTTGCACAGCTATTTGTCCCTAACAAGGTCTTTGCTCACAGTGTTCCGGGAGCTGTCTGCCACCCAGCATCCACAGGTAGATCATCAGTGAGGGAAATAACAAGATCCTCCTCCAGAGCAGGACTTAAAGACAGTGCCTTCCAGCAAGTATAAGCATTTGGCAATCTTCTCCAAGCCCTCAGCCCATTAGTTTCTGAAACCCAGACTGCAGTCTCTTGTCTTAATGTTTCTTTTTCTAGGGTCAACAGCCCCAGAAGGCCTGGAACCCTTCATAATGACAACAGCATTCTGCTCAGGCCTCCTGAATATTTATCACCTCACCAGCCACCTTCTGGATGCCTCCTTCCAGTGATTGACTGGGGCATAATAAATATTCACACTGATCATTTGAATCTCCCTGCCCTATACTCTGTAAACTTCTTTCAGAGGCAGGTGGGAGGAATCAAACTCTAAGTTCAGGAAACGCTGAACAGACCAATACAATCAGTCAGTGCTGCACTCATTATAGTGGAGCCAAAAACTAAATTTAATCTAGCAGCCTAACAAGAGGAGGTCTGATTTCTGCAGACCTTCTCAGAAAAGATTCCTAGCTGTTATTAAAGTCAAAGTTGGTCCCATAAAGTATTCAAGACAACTTTGCATTTACCTTCCAAAAACATTGCACTAGTTATCAGGAAGTGCTCAAGTCATTATAAACAGAAATAAGTTGCTTAAAGTGTTACTAAACACAATTTTTTTTTTATTAAAAAACAAACATGTTATACTTACATGCTATGTGCAGTGGTATTGCTCAGAGTGGCCCCGATCCTCCTCTTCTGGGGTCCCTGGCGGCAATCTTGGGTCCTCCTCTACTTTGGCTGGACTACAATAGCCAACAGATGGCTATGGGGAGAGATAGCCTCCGTGCTCCCGAGCTGTGTGTCTATGGAGCCGAGCTCCATAGCCTTACACACAGGGACTTAAGCCCGCCCCCCCACTTCCTCTGATTGACAGCAGCAAGAACCAATGGCTTCTGCTGCTACTCAAATGTAGTTTAAAGAGGAAGTAAGGAGAGAAAAGATGCAGCCATGATCAGTGATACAGCGCTGATCTCTTCTCCCCCCTCTTCCACTTCACACAGGGGAAGGGAGGCACAGGGAACTGGAAAGGTAAAAACACGTTTTTAAGTTTAGTAACACTTTAAACTGTGTAAAACAGCAGAAAGAAAAAAGTTAAGTCCAGTTCCACTTTTGAAACTGCTAATTTAAACATTGATAATTTAAGGTTTTCCTGTAAGTAGTGTATGTTTATGCCAATGTGTATTAAATTATGAGACAAACTATTTCAAGTAAGAGAGAACAAATGCATCTAATCAATCTTGCTGTTTTATACATTTCCAGGTTGAATCCGTATTTCAGGACCTCTGCATTAGAATTACTTTCCATGTTTACCTCACTTCTGGTAAGAGTAATGATTGCATAAGTCTTGATATAAAATAATAACTTATTGAAAGAAAGTGAATATCTTTTGATATAAATATTAAAGATACCATGCAGGCAAAATTGAAAATGAACCTTAAAATGCATACAAGCAGCATAGCTTACATGTTCATCACTTAAAATCTGTAGCCCACCAGTCCACTCTAGTTCCTGTTGTCTGTAATCTGTTGACTTTGGAAACCCTTTTGTATACAACATCAAAACAAGTAGCATATCCAAGTGGATGGCACCCTGGCCCATTGCCCTCACACCATGATCAAGGTCTTTGGGCTTTTTTATAGTGAGCTTTACAACTGCTGAAAATCACTTTAGATTTAAGCAGTAGAACTTTCATATTTTTTTAGAAACCTTTCTCTACTGAAATTATCCCCCTCTGACCTTGCCAACCTTAATGTAGCTGTTTCTCTTGAGGAAGTCACGAGAGCAATTAAGGATCTCCCACTTTACAAATCTTCCAGTCCTGATGGTCTCCCCTGTTCCTATTACAAGACCTTCCTACCCATTCTTGACCCATACATGTTAGACCTATAAGGCACTTTACTCCTGGGTAAATCTGCACATCTACACTTCATGCACTTATATATTTTTGTGAGTCCTAAACCTGGATAGGACCCTTCCCTGCCTGATAATTATAGACCTATAGCTCTACTAAATTCAGACTATAAGATTTTTACAAAAATCCTGGTCCTAGACTGTCTCAATTTATACCCAAATGAATTAATAAAGATCAAGTGGGTTTTGTGCCATCTAGACATGGTAGAGATAAAACAAGGTTCACTATTGATCTCTGTCCCTATTAATGTGCTATGCCTCTGCCCTTCTTCAATATGTCTACTCATCTCTTGTGCATTCACCCAGCTCCTATGTCCCCTCTCCTCTAGACTCAATCTGCTTCTGTATCTCCTCAAACATTATTACTTTCTTGGGTAAAGTTTTTATATACATTTCTGTAAATTCAAGATAGCTTTACCTGATATCGTTTGCACTAGGGATCAAGTAATCTGTTAGAGGTAAACCAACAATAGTATAACAGATCTAAAAATGAAAACTTGTTCTTTTAACTTCTCCATGACCACAATATGACTTTATAAGTCCAAAGGTAATATGCCTCTTGTGAAAACATTATTTAACAGAGCAGAGAGTTAAAAATGTGCAAGTATTTGTCATGTACCTCGGTTGGAGGCCAATTTGAAGAAAGGGCTTTCCTTGCAGCTCTGGTCTGAGCACCCCTGAATGTGGCGACAAAGGTACAAGGCTCAAAGAATCATGGGTGCCAATAGGTTGGTATCAGGGGATTGCCACAGATAGAGACATAGTCAAGGTGAGCTAGGGTCATACACGGTGAGGCAGCCGTGTGGACAGGAAGAAGGTAGAACCAAGTCCAGTAGCAGAGCAAACCAAGGTCAGTACCAGGGAAGCAGGCAGACAATAGTCAGAGGCAAGCCAAGGTCAGGATCCAGAATCCATAGATTAAGCTCAGGAATGAGCCAGGTCAGCATTGGAAGCTCAGTCAGCAAAAGCAGGAACATGGGTCACGGGAAAGCTAATGAACATCCAGCGATCAAACACTAGAATGTCCTTTAAATAGGCAGCTTGTCACCAATGTGATTGGATGCGCACGTCAATACACACTGGAGCAAACTAATGTGCCTATGTGTCAGTGCATGTTAGATACTAGCCTGAGCACGTTTGTGTGCTCATACATGGGCACAAGCTTTTGCTGCATGGGAATGAGCATTAACTGCATGGGAATGAGCATTAACTGCATGGGAATGAGCATTAGCTGCTTGGAAATAAGCATTAGCTGCACAGGAATGAGCATTAGCTGTGCTAAAATGAGCATTAGTTGCACAAGAATGAGCATTATCTGTATTAGTTTCCTGGCAGTTCTTCATTGTCCACCAGAAACATCAGTCATAGTGTATTTTCTTGTCCAATATTTTGAAAAGGTAAGGCCAAGAGACAGAGTCGAAGGCCTTCTGCAGATCTATTGATAAAAGATATCCTTCTTCAAGGGTGCCTCCATCCCATCTAGAGTGTAATAGTGATATTACATCTATGGTTCTCCTAATTTGATCCCAACCTTGTCCTTGTGTATATATTTCACTATAAATTTCGATAGTCTCATCGCGAGGATCTTTGTCAATATTTTAAGGTCATTGTTGATGAGTGATATTGGGTGATAATTGCTGACTTCACTCTCATCCTTCCCTAGTTTAGGGATGGCCGAGTTGAAAGCAGTATTTGGATGCTTGCTCAATGGGGTGTTATCCCAGAAAGAATTAAAGAATCGGGCCATATATAAATCAAGGGAGGGGCCACATTTTGTGTAATAGCATACCGAGAATAACTAAGGGCCTGGGGCTGAGCCTGATTTGAATGATTTAATGGCATCTAAAATTTCTTCTTGTGTTACCGGTTTATCAACAAGATTTTTATGTTCGGCCGAGAGTTTGGGTAGAGGTAAATCTCGAAGGAATGAGTCCAATTTGTTTGGAGATGGGGGGGACTTTTCACTATATAATGTGGAGTAGAAATGATTAAATGCTTCCATAATCTTAATAGGTTTTTGGGTGAGGTCCCCAGATCTAGTGTGGATTTTAGAGAAAGATAAAGTATGGGGTTTAGGGTGAGTTTAGCCGCTGGTTTGGAACCGATTCTATCTTTCTGAGTATAGAAACTTGCACCTGTCCATCTGAGATGTTTTTCTGCTGCCGAAGTTAGTGCGAGATTAAGTTGGACTCTGGCAGAGTCTAATTGACCTAAGGTTTTGGGTTGCCTTTGTGGCGTTTGCTGGCCAAGAGAAAGGCTTTGGTCAGGGTCTGGGTTTCTATTCTGTGTTCCCGTTTCAGCTAAGAAATTTGGATTAATTGCCCTCTCATCATTGCTTTGTGGGCTGCCCAAAATGTTTCTGGGGAGACCAAATCGTTGTCATTGATTGTGAATTATTCTTTAATGAACTTTGTCTAGTATTGTGCAGTGAACAGGGTTACTGAGAAGGGATTCATTAGGTCACCATTTGAAAGGGCCTTATGTGGCTAGGGGACATCGGAGTTTCAGTGTCATTATTGAATGATCCGAGAGAGATGTGTCTTGGATTTTGGAGGCTATAGCTAGGGGAATTGTACTTGATTGTAAGAAGATGTAGTCTATCCTGGCGTAGGTCTGGTGTGGAATAGAAAAGTGTGTGTAGTCCTTTTCGTGAGGGTTGAGTTTCCTCCAAATGTCTATCAACCCCAGAGAGTGCAGTGATTTTAAATCTTTGTCTGGGAGGCCTTTTGGATTTCGGGGAGTTTTTATTTGATTTATCTAGGGATAGAGCGAAAGGTAGATTAGATCTCCTCCCATGATCACAGTGTCCTTAAAGTGAGGTTTTAAAGTTTGTACCATTGACTCTGAAAATCTGCCTTGTCCCCGGTTTAGTGAGTAGCACCATATGAATGTAAAGGTTCTACTGGCTATTGTCCCTACATTTTAGACAATTTCATGCTCCCAACTTTGTGGGAACAGTTTGGGGATGGCCCCTTACTGTTCTAACATGACTGCACACCAGTGCACAAAGCAAGGTCCTGACCTCAACCTGATAGAACACCTTTGGGATGAATTAGAGCGGAGACTGTCAGCCAGGCCTTCTCGTCCAACATCAGTGCTTGACCTCGCAAATGCACTTCTGAAAGAATGGTCAAACATTCCTATAGGCACACTCCTAAACCTTGTGGACAGCCTTCCCAAAAGAGTTGAAACTGTTATAGCTGCAAAGGGTGGGCCAACTCAATATTGAACCCTACGAACTAAGACTGGGATGCCATTTAAGTTCATGTGCGTCAGATGTCCCAATACTTTTGACAACGTAGTGTATGTACAAATGCGAAAAAAATGATAAAAATACCTTTTGGTGAAGGGCAGCTCATTTAGCAAGGCTTAAAGGGAAACATTAAAAAAACAAAATTCTTTAAATAGCATGGTTGGGAGGATGCCTTGAGCCTTCATGTAAAGCAGAGCCTCTGTAGAATCTATTAAAGCAAAAGTGACATTTAGAAAAAAAAAATGCCACTAAATTACATTTCTCTGTGGCCTACCAGGTGAATCAAATAGAGTCTGGATCCTAGCAACCAAAGATGCTGCACGGGTGTGCCACTTATGCTAGCAGCCACTATTATTGTTGTTATTGTGCCTTGTTTCCTTTCATAATTGTGTTTTTGTGTTGTCTTTGTTAAATGCAACTGTATATATTGTGACAGGGCGAGACAAGATCACTGTGAAATTGGTGATTTAAAGGACACAGTGGGGTTGATTTACTAAAGCTGGAGAGGGCAAAAACTGGTGCAGCTTTGCATGCTAGCCAATCAGCTTCTAAACTCAGCTTGTTCAATCAAGCTTTGACAATAAAACCTTGAAGCCAATTGGTTTCTGTGTGGAGCTGCACCGAATTTTGCACTTTCAAGCTTTAGTAAATCAACCCCAGAGTGTGCACATTGGCTCAGTGCAGGACTACAGAGTGTAGCGGTGGAGTGGAGAAAACTGTTTTTGCAGCTTTCTCCAGGTTTTAGTATACCTGGTTGGGGCTCCGTAGTTGGGAGATTCCATAGTGTCTTGGGTGGGATATAATCTCCAACCCTGTGTCCGGGTTGTGTAGATGGCCAGCAGGGTGCATGCTCAGGTGAGTACAGACCTTATAATGATGGTTTGGGACTACCTTATGGCTCCCAGTTGGAGACATCTCCACTTCTGATGGATGGACAGATCAATGGCTCGCTACCTCAACATTCCATCTGAGCAGCAGCCGGCAGATGGACAGATCCACCGGAAGTCTGGAGAGGGGGAGAGCCTGGTTATCATACCCTGCAGTGGGTGATATCTGCCAGTTTGTTTAATCCACTAGCGATAGTGAGTTCACCTTATTTGGTAAGGGTACCCCCCTACAAATATCACGAGGTGTGCGTGTCTCTGGTGGTGGCTTATTCATTCCAGCTGGACTTCAATAACAGACATTGTCATAGCTTCCTCACTCTGAGAACTTCTTATATCTGACTTCTGGATTTCATATAGGAGCACAGACTGTTTTTGTTCACTTTTTTTTAATTTCCCTTTGTATAGTGGACTTTATTTAGCACATTTGCACTTTTTTTTTTTTTTTTAATCAAATTTGTTTATTTGTAAGAGACAGGAAACATTATATTTTAGAAGCCGTATACAACATAGATATCTCAATATACAAAAGACAGGCATACATCATCCTGTATACAGACGATTAATGGATTTCTCGAAAATGTATCTGTTGACCACTTACAACACAAGTATAACACTTTAACATATGAATATACTTACACATGTTTCAACATATATCTCCATAATCCGTTTACCTGCTCTTAGAACTACATCAATATTATAGAAATAAAAAAAAGAATAAAGAAAGAGAATAAGAAATAAGCCCAAGAATAGAGCAGAAAAGCGGTAGAAGAGATGAGAGAGGCTTTAATAAAAGGAAAATAGAAGAAGAAAATAGTCAAGAAAAACAAAGAAAGGAAATAAGAGAGGAAAAAACCAACTCCTGCACTAAGCCCTGTTCCATGGCAACTTATTACATATATTATGAGATATATCACCCCTCCAAGAGTCTGTCCATTACTAATTCACCAGGAGCCAAGCCAGGGGTATCCAACCAAGCCTGCCAGATTGAATAAAACTTCTTAGGTGCCTTCCTATGAATATATGTGTGTTTTTCCCGTATAATCATGGTATTAACCTGTTCTATCCATAGACGTTGTGTGAGTACTCTGGGGGTTATCCAGAACCTAGTGATCTGCTTTCTGGCTACATATAACAAGCGTATGGCGGCTATGTATTCATTAGGTGACAACTTATCCTCCTCTACAGCACCCAGTAAACATGTTAAAGGATCTCATTTTATTTGATAGTTAAATACTTGTGTTATGGTATGCAGGACCTCGGTCCAGTACCGAAAAAGTTTTGGACATTTCCACAGCATATGCAACAGATCTCCATGTTCACGCTCACATTTGGGACAGTCAGGATTCGCTCTATGTCCCCATTTGTGTAGTTGTATGGGTGTTTTATATGCTCTATGAAACAGCATCAAATGGGACAGTTTTTATGTGGCAGAGACAGAGACCATAGGCACCGCATTTAAGCACTCCACCCGTACGTCTTTATCTATGGGACCAATGTCTATCTCCCACCCAATCCTGCATGGCAGCTCCCTGGCATCCTGGGTGGCGTTCATGAGTATTGTGTATACTCCGGTAATCATTCCCCTCTTTTCTGTTGCCTTGAAGATTTCCTCAATAATTGGATGGTCTGTGCTCACTATTGGGTTAACCTGTGCCTGTGCATTAATAGCATGTCGTAATTCTAGATATTTGTAAAATTGCCTCACCAGGATTTGGAATTCCCGCTGGAGTTCTGCAAATAGTTTAAGGACATTGTTCTCATAGAGTTGTGACACGTATCTGAGTCCCGATCTCTCCCAGTCGCCAAACCCCTCCAGTTTCAGTATTTCTTTGTAGTATAAATTTTTCCACAACAGCGTGCGTGGCAAATAGCCATGCATTCCTATGGTATTTTTAATATTGGTCCACACGCTATTCAAAAGTCTAATCGTGGGGAGTGTTGGCGATATATGGGAGAATTCCGACTCGAGAAAGGTTAATGCTGTCTCTGTATTGTCTTCTGGCAGGAGCAAGTTCCTGATGGGATCAGTGGGGTCACTAACATCCCACCCTCCCATCTGTTGCGCCTGAGCAGCCAGGAAGTAAAGTTTGGGATTTGGGACTGCCAATCCTGCTCTGTCCTTACTCCTCTGCAATGTAGACAAACTGATACGGGCCTGCTTTCGTTTCCAAATTAACTCTCGGAATTGTGTCTCCATCCGTCGGAACCACCTGCCTGGGATCCACACCGGAGAATTGTGGAGTATATACAGAAGTTGGGGTCCCCATACCATCTTAATCAGGTTCACTCTCCCTGCCACTGACAATGGTAGTTTACACCATGCTGTGCATTTCTCACAAAATTTTTGTAATAAGGGGATCAAATTTAATTTTATATAATCTTTGGGATCGGGAGATACAACTACTCCCAGGTATTTGAATTGGGTGACCTTCTCTACCATTTGTGCTATCTCCGGTAGTGGTCCAGGCAACGGATCCAACGGCATAAGAACTGATTTATCCCAGTTTATAGAAAACCCGGATAGATTACCGAAAGTATTGATAAGTGCCATTATTTCCTGTAAGGATTCATCTGTATCCCCAAGATATAATAGGGTATCGTCCGCGTACATGGATACCACATCTACATTAGTGCCACGGATGAATCCTGTCACTGCTGGGGATGAGCGTATCTTTGCAGCCAAGGGTTCCAGTGCGAGAGCGAAAAGCAGGGGTGAAAGCGGGCACCCCTGCCTCATCCCCCTGTTAACTCAAATGGCTCAGAGAGTTCCCCATTTACGCACATTTGCACTTTATATATGACACAATATACTGTTTTACAGTGTCCTATATTAAAGTAAAAAATGCACCCGTGTGTGCTTATCAAGAGGGAAATAGTGATGTGTCTAATGTCTACCAGTCCCAAGTTGGTAGTGGGCCAGTACAGCCTGCAAGAACTAAAAATGTTGTAAATGTTGATAATGAAAAGCATGCTGCTGTTGGGAAAATCCCAGGTTATTGTAAAGTAAAAGCTGTGATTAAAGATGGGCCGTTGCCCATAGCAACTGTTGGTAAGACAGCACATTTGTCACTAGAGATCTCCAGGAAACTTCATGTATTGAAGCCGGAGGTTGCCCTGGACAACTGCGATGTCACTCTGGTGGGGCAGAGTGGAACTGCACCTTTTAATGGGATTATGTTAGTGCAATATGCTAATACTGAAAGAGTGCAGGTAAATAGTGGTTTAATACAACCTGTGGTAAATGCAAAGTTGTGTGAGGTTTATGAAGCGAAAACCCAAGCAAGGTGGTAGATGTGGTGTATTGCAAAGTGTTGTGTTAACACTAGAGTTGATCGGACACCTGGATGTTCGGGTTTGGCGGGGTCTTCCGAACTTCGCAAAAAAGTTTGAGTTCGGCCCTGAACTTGACCCCGAACCCTATTGAAGTCAATGGTGACTCGAACTTTTGGGCACAAAAATGGCTCTAAAAAAGTCCTGGAAAGGGTTAGAGGGCTGCAAAAGGAAGAAAAATGGGGGTAAAAGTAGGACAAGTGCCCTGCAAACAAATGTGGATAGGGAAATAACTTAAAATCACATAAAAAAAATAAAAAATGGAGGAGGAGGTGGATGTGGAGTATGAGGTTGAGGAGGCCGTCACCGTGGTGGTGGAAGTGGCGGAGGAGGTAGCCAACATTGTTTTTTGTTTGTTTGGTTTTTTTTCTAATGGGGTAGCCCCCAAAATATTGAGACATATTGAAAAAAAAAAGATACGTTCACTTAAATATACTAATGGCTGTGTGAGGCCAGTATAAATGGCTATTCTGCACAAGGGACGGACAAGTCTTGTGGGATCCATGCCTGGTTCATTTTAATAAAGGTTAGCTTGTGCACGTTGGCTGTGGACAGGTGGCTGCGCTTGTCTGTGATAACGCCCCCTGCCATGCTAAACACACATTCATACAATACATTGGCTGCGGGGCAGGCCAGCACCTCCAAGGCATAAAGGGCAAGCTCAGGCCATGTGCCCAATTTGAAGACCCAGACGTTGAATGGGGCAGACCCATCAGTCAGTACGTATAGGCATGTGCACACATACTGTTCCACCATGTTTCTGGTGGTCAGGGTCTGGGTTTCTATTCTGTGTTCCCGTTTCAGCTTAGAAGCAATTTGGATTAATTGCCCTCTCATCATTGCTTTGTGGGCTGCCCAAAATGTTTCTGGGGAGACCAAATCGTTGTCATTGATCGTGAAGTATTCTTTAAGAACTTTGTCTAGTATTATGCAGTAAACAGTGTTACTGAGAAGGGATTCATTAAGTCAACATTTGAAAGGGCCTTATGTGGCTAGGGGACATCGGAGTTTCAGTGTCATTATTGAATGATCCGAGAGAGATGTGTCTTGGATTTTGGAGGCTATAGCTAGGAGAATTGTACTTGATTGTAAGAAGATGTAGTCTATCCTGGCATAGGTCTGGTGTGGAATAGAAAAGTGTGTGTAGTCCTTTTCGTGAGGGTTGAGTTTCCTCCAAATGTCTATCAACCCCAGAGAGTGCAGTGATTTTAAATCTTTGTCTGGGAGGCCGTTTGGATTTCGGGGAGTTTTTATTTGATTTATCTAGGGATAGAGCGAAAGGTAGATTAGATCTCCTCCCATGATCACAGTGTCCTTAAAGTGAGGTTTTAAAGTTTGTACCATTGACTCTGAAAATCTGCCTTGTCCCGGGTTAGGTGAGTAGCACCATATGAATGTAAAGGTTCTACTGGCTATTGTCCCTACATTTTAGACAATTTCATGCTCCCAACTTTGTGGGAACAGTTTGGGGATGGCCCCTTACTGTTCTAACATGACTGCACATCAGTGCACAAAGCAAGGTCCTGACCTCAACCTGATAGAACACCTTTGGGATGAATTAGAGTGGAGACTGTCAGCCAGGCCTTCTCGTCCAACATCAGTGCTTGACCTCGCAAATGCACTTCTGAAAGAATGGTCAAACATTCCTATAGGCACACTCCTAAACCTTGTGGACAGCCTTCCCAAAAGAGTTGAAACTGTTATAGCTGCAAAGGGTGGGCCAACTCAATATTGAACCCTACAAACTAAGAATGGGATGCCATTTAAGTTAATGTGCGACAGATGTCCCAATACTTTTGACAATATAGTGTATGATAAAAATACCTTTTGGCGAGGGGCAGCTCATTTAGCAAGGCTTAAAGGGAGACATTAAAAAAAACAAAATTCTTTAAATAGCATGGTTGGGAGGATGCCTTGAGCCTTCATGTAAAGCAGAGCCTCTGTAGAATCTAATAAAGCAAAAGTGACATTTAGAAAAAAAAAATTGCCACTAAATTACATTTCTCTGTGGCCTACCAGGTGAATCAAATAGAGTCTGGATCCTAGCAACCAAGGATGCTGCACGGGTGTGCCACTTATGCTAGCAGCCACTATTATTGTTGTCAAAAATGCACCCGTGTGTGCTTATCAAGAGGGAAATAGTGATGTGTCTAATGTCTACCAGTCCCAAGTTGGTAGTGGGCCAGGACAGCCTGCAAGAACTAAAAATGTTGTAAATGTTGATAATGAAAAGTTTGCTGCTGTTATGAAAATCCCAGGTTATTGTAAAGTAAAAGCTGTGGTTAAAGATGGGCCGTTGCCCATAGCAACTGTTGGTAAGACAGCACATTTGTCCCTAGAGATCTCCAGGAAACTTCATGTATTGAAGCCGGAGGTTGCCCTGGACAACTGCGTTGTCACTCTGGTGGGGCAGAGTGGAACTGCACCTTTTAATGGGATTGTGTTAGTGCAATATGCTAATACTGAAAGGGTGCAGGTAAATAGTGGTTTAATACAACCTGTGGTAAATGCAAAGTTGTGTGAGGTTTATGAAGCGCAACTCAAGCAAGGTGGTAGATGTGGTGTATTGCAACCTGTTGTGTTAACACTAGAGTTGAGCGGACACCTGGATGTTCGGGTTTGGCGGGTTCAGCCGAACTTCGCGAAAAAGTTTGAGTTCGGCCCTGAACTTGACCCCAAACCCCATTAAAGTCAATGGTGACCCGAACTTTTGGGCACAAAAATGGCTCTAAAAAAGTCCTGGAAAGGGCTAGAGGGCTGCAAAAGGAAGCAAAATGGGGGTAAAAGTAGGACAAGTGCCCTGCGAACAAATGTGGATAGGGAAATAACTTAAAATCACATAAAAAAAATAAAAAATGGAGGAGGAGGTGGATGTGGAGTATGGGGTTGAGGAGGCCATCACCGTGGCGGTGTAGGTGGTGGAAGTGGCGGTGGAGGTAGCCAACACTGTTTTTTGTTTGTTTTTTTTTTTTTTCTAATTGCCCCCAAAATATTGAGACGTATTAAAAAAAAAAAGATATGTTCACTTAAATATACTAATGGCTGTGTGACTCCAGTATAAATGGCTATTCTGCACAAGGTACAGACAAGTCTTGTGGGATCCATGCCTGGTTCATTTTAATAAAGGTTAGCTTGTGCACGTTGGCTGCTGACAGGTGGCTGCGCTTGTCTGTGATAACGCCCCCTGCCATGCTAAACACACGTTCATACAATACATCGGCTGCAGGGCAGGCCAGCACCTCCAAGGCATAAAGGGCAAGCTCAGGCCATGTGCCCAATTTGGAGACCCAGAGGTTGAATGGGGCAGACCCATCAGTCAGTACGTATAGGCATGTGCACACATACTGTTCCACCATGTTGCTGAAATGCTGCCTCCTGCTAAGACATTGCCTATCAGCTGGTGGTGCTGTTTGTTGTGGCGTGCTGCTGACAAAGCTTTTCCACATTTCGGCCATGCTAACCCTTCCTTCTGAGATGCTGGCGGTGCCACAGCTGCGTTGGCGACCTCTTCCTCCTCCTCCTCTGCCTTCACCTTGTGCTTCCACTGAGCCCCCCGGTGTCATTTGGGAATGCCCTCAGCAGCGCATCTACCAGCGTGTGCTTGTAGTCGCGCATCTTCCGATCATGCTCCAGTGAGGGAATTAAGGACGGCACGTTGTCCTTGTAACGGGGATCCAGCAGGGTGGCCACCCAGTAATCAGCACAAGTTAAAATGTGGGACACTAGGCTGTCATTGCGCAGGCACTGCAGCCAGCATGTAGTTGCTCATGTGTGCCAGGCTGCCCAGAGGCAAAGACAAGCTGCCCTCTGTGGAAGGTGTATCATCTGTGTCCTCCGTATCCCCCCAGCCACGCTCCAGTGATGCCCACGAGCTGCGTTGGGTGCCACCCTGCTGTGAACACGGTTCCTCCTCCTCCTCATCATCATCATCCTCGTCCTCCTCATCCTCCAGAACTGTGCCCTGGTTTGAAAATGTTTTACCTGGCCTATGCTGGTGCAGGAACCCACCCTCCGAGCCACTTGTGAATGACTGGCCTGATAACTGTGGAAATTACCCCTCTTCCTCCTCCTCTTCCTCCTGTGCCACATCCTCTTCCATCATGTCAAGGAGACATAGAAGTGGGATAGTAACGCTGAGAACAGCGTCATCAGCACTGGCCATGTTGGTGGAGTACTCGAAACACCGCAATATGGTACACAGGTCTCGCATGGAGGCCCACTCGTTGGTGGTGAAGTGGTGCTGTTCCGCAGATCGACTGACCCGTGCGTGCTGCAGCTGAAACTCCACTATTGCCTGCTGCTGCTCGCACAGTCTCTCCAGCATGTGTAAGGTGGAGTTCCACCTTGTGGGCATGTCGCATAAGAGGCGGTGAGCGGGAAAGCCGAAGTTCCGCTGCAGCACAGGCAGGCGTGCAGCAGCAGGGTGAGAACGCCGAAAGAGCGTACAGACGACCCGCACTTTCTGCAGCAGCTCTGACATATCCGGGTAGTTTTTTAGAAATTTCTGCACCACCAAATTCAGCACATGCACCAGGCAAGGGATGTGCGTCAAACCGGCTGGGCCCAGAGCTGCTACGAGATTTCACCCATTATCGCACACCACCAGGCTGGGCTTGAGACTCAGTGGCAACAACCACTCATCGGTCTGTTGTTCAATGCCCATCCACAGCTCGTAACACCTTCACCACCAACTTCAGCACATCCAGGGGTAAACGACAGCAGGCTGTTTTAAAACTGATATGTTTGGGGGATAAACCACACACTGCGCAAAGCGGATGAGGAGGTGGTAGAGGAGGAGGAAGTGGAGTAGGAGGAGGAGGCAACAGGAGTCAAACAGAAATGCCCTGCAATCCTCGGTGGTGGAAGGACATGCGCCAAACTGCTATCCGCCTCAGGCCCACCCGCCACGTTTGCCCAGTGTGCAGTTAGCGAGATATAGCGTCCCTGTCCATGCTTACTGGTCCACATATCAGTGGTTATGTGGACCTTGCCACAGATGGCATTGCGCAGTGCACACTTGATCTTGTCCCCGACTTGTTTGTGCAGAGAAGGGATGGCTCGCCTGGGAAAGTAGTGGCGGCTGGGAACCCCATACTGTGGGACAGCCACCGCCATCAGGTTTTTAAAACTGTCCGTGCCCACCAGACGGAATGACAGCATTTCAAAGGCCAGGAGTTTTGAAATTCAGGGCCAGGGATTGCGAGTGGGTAAGGGGGTACTTCCTCTTTCTCTCCAGTGTTTGGGAGATGGACAGCTGTAAGCTTCCATGGGACCATGGTGTGGAAATGCTTGGTGACGGTGGTGGATATGGTGGTGTTGCTGTCACATCATCTGTTTGCTGGGTGGCAGGTGACACTGGCACTGTAGAAGTGGAAGAAGAGGCCGAGGCAGCAGCAGAAGAGGAAGCAGGAGGAGCCCGAGACCTTTCTTGGATTTTGAGGTGCTTATTCCACTGCAGCTCATGCTTTGCATGTAGATGCCTGGTCATGGGGGTTGTGCTCAGGTTTAGAACATTTATGCCTCACTTCAGGCTCTGATTGCACAGCTTGCAAACCACTCATGTCTTGTCATCAGCACATTGTCTGAAGAACTGCCATGCCAGGGAACTCCTTTGAGCTGCCTTTGGTGTGCTAGGTCCCTGGGTGCAGTGGGTAGTAGCAGGCGTACTGTCTAGGGGATGGTCGCTCCACTTTTTCAACCTGCTTCCTCTTTTGCTGTGCTGGTGCTTCTGTGCAACCACCATCTCTTCCTCAAAACTGCACACGTCACTCGCATGACCTTCATTCCATGTGGGGTCTAGGACCTCATCATCCTCCACATCATCTTCCACCCACTCTTCACCACTGCCCTTCTTGTCAGTCTGCACACTGTAGAAAGCTGCAGCAGTTTCGTCATCATCAGAGACGTGATGCAGTGGTGTTTCCATGTCCTCATCCTGAAACAGAAGTGGTTGGGCATCAGTGCACTCAATGTCTTCCACTTCTAGGGCAGGGCTATGTGGATGGCCCACGGAATGCACACCAGCAGAGTCATCAAAAAGCATAAAAGAGACTGCTGCATGACTTGGGGCTCAGACTGCTTGGCTGATTTATAAGGGGCTGATGTGAAAGACAGATGACCATGGGTTTCAGGTGCCAACTCTGAACTTTCAGCAAGGGACTGGATGGGAGACAATGTGAAGGAACTGGAGGCATTGTCTGCCACCCAATCTATTATCGCCTGTACTTGTTCTGGCCTCACCATTCGTTGAGCGGCATTCGGGCCTACCATATAACGTTGAAGGTTTTGTCGGCTATTCGCACCTGAGGAAGGTGTTTCACTTGTGCGCGTAGCTGGCACAGATCGACCACGTCCTCTCCTTGCAACAGGAGCTTCACCAACACCACCAACACCGGCAGCACCAGCAGCTTCACGACCACGTCCCTTATTTGACGTGCTCATCATTCTGGACGCAAATGTACTATTTAGCACAAATTTATATTATTTTTTATTACGGTAATCTGTCCCACACACCAGCAGCAGGAACCTCTCCCTACACCAGTATGAGATGATTTTATAACGGTAATCTGTCCCTCACACCAGCAGCAGTGTCAGGTACTGGTATAGGAGGCTGAGATGATGAGAGGGCTTCCCTTGCGGCTGAGTGCACTGCACCCCTGGAGTTGGTGACAGGAGGTGCAGTGCCCAAAGAAGCACAGGTCGCCTGCAGATGGAGCTTCAGTGGTGATTCCAGGTGTGGTAGTACTCAGGATTCCCAGCAGAGGGAGACTGAAGCTAGTCTGGAAGCGCAAGCGGAGCTGTGAAGGAGATAAGCAGAATCAAGGTCAAGGCCAGGCCGAGGGTCAAACACATGGAGCAGTGAAAGAGCTTTGTTCCCCAAGGGGATTATGCGGTGCTGTAGAATTGATCAATACCAATTGAGTTTTCAATAAAACATTTAATCTTTATTATAACATAATAGTCATTAAATTATATACATAAACATTAAAATCAGTATATTTCAAATATTACATGAAAGGAGTTCAGCCAAACAATTTTTAGGCTTCAGTCAGCTGTTATCCCAACCGGTTTCGCCCCCATGGGCTTCTTCAGGGGATTATACTGACCTCCAAACTCTAGTTGGAAACAATGAAATACATACAGTGAGAAAATCATTAATTAATACTGTCAATGCTTGGTACACCTGTAGGGTACATATTTCCCAAACCTTCAAATACCAGTTCCCATACATCCCAACAGCACCCCCCATATATCCATAAAACCCAGGTCAAAACTCACCCAAACAATATAGGGCCCAGCACAGGCTTCCGCCAAGGCACAATTGGCCTCGTCCAAGCTTTGGAATGGCAACTGCAGGTGATGTAAATGGTCCTGGCTATAGTTATAGCACAATAGCTTCAAAGAGGATAAAGAAAGAGAAAAAGGGAACTTAAATTGTTGCCTAGGATAATACAGCTGGTGCCTAAAGTCCCCAATTGGCGACAAAATACCCCTGCATTATATTATATAGTCCAATAGAACGCATGTACCTAGTACAAATTATGCGGTCATTTTTGACAGACCCAAGCATGGGTAAAATACGTCCCAAATGAGTTAGGGGCCATGGTCAACAAAAAACTTACTTGTAATCGCAGTTATGGATAAGAAATATATTGGGGACGCCAGACAGATAAAGCAATAAGGAAACAGTCCACGGAAGACTAATATAGTACCGGAACAATCCAGGGAAAATGTTTTACTTTCTCTGTAATAGAAAGCAGGAGAGTCTAATCATAGTGATATGGCAAATGCATGAATATACATATATAAACAACCAGTTGTATATTTACCCTGTGTGTAACAAAGTACATCAAAAACAGGATACCGCCTCAGAACCGAGGTCAAATGGAAAAGAAGCGTGTCTAAGAAGATAAATCTCCACTTCATTAGTTCTATAGTAACCAAGAAAGCAGATGCCCAATCATTAAAAATGACCTCCGATAGAGAGACCTTCATCAACAAAGAAGCCATATGTGGGTCCGTCTACGGTCATACCTGATAATAATGTACAGTCCAACAGGGCGCCCCCAATCGCCTGCTCGATGGATGCTAGGCAGCGCCGGCCTTTTATACATCACCCACTCGGCGGGCGTGTGACGTCACCCGCCGAGTGCGGACATGGAGCGTGACGCGCCTGCGTCATTGCCGGATCCGCTAGAAACTACAATCCCCATGCCGCACCATGGTACGGCATAGGTGAAGGGCCAAATCACCTCCGCCCTCTGGTGGAAGGTGACGGAAAGCGAGTGGCCAAAATAGTCCTGCGGATCAGATATATAGCCGCAAGTCGAGCAAGAAGCATCACGAGGAGAGGGGGGAAAAATGGAAGGGACCGAGATTGTCAGTCTATCCCACTTCCCCCCTCTCCGTCCGTACAGTTGCCGAATCACCGGGATCCGAAGGACAATGTCCCAAGACAGAGTGCAAAGCATGACCCCCGCAAGGGCTCAACCCCAACCCAGGTCATACAGATACAGCGAGGAGGAAGGAATGGCTGGGAACACAGCAAGAGGAGAGGGTGGGGGCATTAAAAATGTGTCCCCCAAATGGATACACAACAGGATTTATAAATCCAAGCAGACAATGTAATTTTTTATGTATACAAGGGATCATTTTGTTATTGAACTAATGACTCGCCAGAATTATTCGAGCTACTTCATTTCACATACATCCAGTTTACTTTGCAGAATTATTATTAACCATTTTACATATCAATTATTGATTTATATAGAAAAATATATGTATTAAAAATAGAGAAAGCAAGAAATCACATATAGCTTCACATTTAATTTGCATGAACCCCCACCTACCCGCGAATCCCCAAAGCAGTGCCCAGGCCCTAGTCCGCCCACCCCCCCAAACATATATTGACAAAGTTAGAGAATTAAACACAGCAGATTAGCCATTGGTATGTAGAAAAGGCTTGAAACTTAAGGTTTCATTAAAGCCTGGATAACAGGTTGCCCTAAGATCATAGATCCATCGGGATTCTTTTTGTAGTAACATCAAATCTATACTCCCACCTCTGGGGTGCATAGGTATGTGTTCCAGAGCCGAAAATTTGATAAACTTGGAATCAAAGTTGTGGTAGCATCCAATATGCCGAGCAATGGCTGTAGGCATACGCTTTTTTAAAATGGGTTTTATATGGTCACCAATTCTGATTCGAAATGTCCGTTTTGTCTTTCCGACATAAAAACCTCCACACCTACATGTAGCTAAATATACAACACCAATTGTGTCACATGTTACCCTGTGTTGAAGATAATGTGTCTTTCCATTAGGTAATGAGGTAGTGGAGTTGTTATCTAGATAGGGACATATGTCACAGTGCCCACAGGGAAAAGTTCCTGGTTTCAACACCCTACTAGGAACAATAGACTTAAAATGGCTGCTAACCAGTTTGTCTCGAAGTGATGGAGCACGTCTGTATGTGATCTGAGGGTGCTGGGCAATATGTTGACTCACTACCGAGTCAGCCGTGAGTAATGGCCAGTATTTTCCAATGATATTTTTAACTTTTTGATGTTGAGCTGAATATTGAGTGATTAGCCTCACCGGTTGTTTCCCTGATTTTTTTGTTTTTTGGTAAATCATTAATGATCTGTCCTTCTTTTTGACCTTATTATAAGCTTTCTTTAGGCACGAGTGACTGTAGCCTCGTTGTTTAAGTCTATTATATAGTTTTTTGGCTTCAGTTCCAAGTCTTGTTGTTTGGTGCAGTTGCGTTTTATCCGCAAATATTGATTGTAGGGGATACTACGTAGAAGTGGTTCAGGGTGTGCACTCCTGGCGTGAAGTAGGGTATTGCCTGCCGAGGGTTTTCTATACAATGACGAGAAGAGATATCCCTCATCGTCAATGGATAGACGTATGTCTAGAAAGCTAATTGTATCTTGACTCATGTCAAAGGTAAATTTTAAATTAAAGTCATTTGTTGAAAGTTGTTGAAAAATTTGTAGGAATTCTTGTTTGGTACCTGTCCAGAAAATTAACACGTCATCAATGTAGCGGTACCATGCCGCTACATATGATAGAGGAGATGACAAGGTGTCATCAGCAAACAA
This sequence comes from Glandirana rugosa, assembly GCA_018402905.1. Lineage (NCBI taxonomy): Eukaryota > Metazoa > Chordata > Amphibia > Anura > Ranidae > Glandirana > Glandirana rugosa. The sequence goes on along the minus strand of BLSH010357548.1, from coordinate 1,390,646 downwards.
ATCTCTCTCCCACCCCCCAGGTACATGTTAGCGTATGATGGGGCACAATGTGTCCCCATCGCCACCCCCTGCACCTGGAGGTAGTGGGAGGAGCCAAACATAAAAGCATTTCTAGTTAGAATAAATTTCAAAAGATCCAATACGAATCCATTATATTCCTCTGCCAGAGGACCTCTTTCTTTTAAATGTCGCTCCACAATTTCTTTCGATATCCAACGCTATAAGCCATACATTGGGGGGTAAAAGGATCCCATCAACCTTCTTGAGGAGGTCAATGGTGTCTTGTACATATGAAAACAGGGCTGTTACATGGGGCCTGAGGTATGTATCTACCAGTAAGCTGGCATTTTCTGTCATTCCAGCACATACAGAAATAATAGGACGGCCGGGTGGTTTTGTCAGGGATTTATGGACTTTAGGTAGAGCGTAGAAGGTTGGTATTTTTGGTTCTTTTATATTTAGGAAGGACCATGTATCCTTATTAATCACTCCTTTATGGAAGGCTTTCAAAATGATGCCTTGATATTCCTTTTCAAAATTTGTAATGATCAGTGTTGAAATTGGACGGTACCATTCCTTGTTGGACAGGATATTTTTACACATAGTTTCATAATCAGATGTATTCATGATGACAATGTTGCCCCCTTTGTCGGCCATTTTGATGGTAATGTCAGTATTAGATCTTAATGAGATAATGGCAGCTCTTTGGGCTTTTGATAGGTTCTGTGAATTAGAGGTTTTGTTATTAATTTTTTCAATCTCTTTGGTGGTTTGTTTTACAAACGCCCATATATTTGGGTTGGTATTAAGCATAGGAAAGGCCATAGATTTAGGTTTAAATGAGCTTGGTGGAGGGAATTGTATCCCAGTTATCGATATAAGAGGCAATGTTGCAGGCCATAGCTGTTCCTCCCCAACAAAACCTTCCTCCCATAAATCCATTAAGTCTGACAAGGCTTGATGTTCATCTATTTCAGTTTGCGGCAACTGCTCGCTACTTTGTTCATTAGAGGAAGATTGATTGTAAATGACTTTATAAGTAAGCTTTCTAGCAAATAAATGGATGTCTTTGATAAGGAGAAAAGTATCCATGTTTGTATCGGGGCAAAATGTTAGCCCCAACTTGAGAACTTGGGATTCAGCTTCAGATAATTTATAGTGAGAAAGGTTGATAAGTTCTAATTCTGTGTGTGCTGTGTTTCTAGTGTCATGGTATTGGTTTGAGTGGGATTGGTGTTCAGATCTGTATTCTTGGGTAAAAAAATGGGTGCTACTTTTGTGTCAACGATGTGTGAACGAATGGGTGACATATCATTGGTATTGTTGTCACTTATCTTAGGAGTAGTGCCCGTCGACACATCAGGTGCCAATATAGTGCCAAGCATCAGTGCCGAGGTAAGTTGAGGACTAAATGTCAAATTACCGGGTGCGATAGTGGAGGTGACGCGCATAGTGGCTTTTGAGCGTGCTGGTGAAGGTTTAGAATGCCCAAATTTAGTACGTTGCGTGAGGGTTGTGCCCAAGTGTCGTTGTAGTGCATCCGTAGAGTGATGGTCTGAATCACCTTTTCTTCGTTTGGGGAGTCTATCCTCTGATAGGTCATGGTAAATGGTTGATTGGCTAGATGATAAAGATGAGGTAGAAGACAAGTTAGAAATATTCTCAGTTTTTGTATTTTTAGAGGGAGTTGTGGATCTCCTAAAGGGTTTAGACCTGGATGAGTTCCATTTATATGCATAACCATTTTCATAAGCATGTAAATCTCTATTGAACTTTTTTTCTTTACTTTTGATAATATCCAGGGCATATTTGGTAATATGTTCCCTGATCTTATCTTCTCTATTAATAAACTTTGTACTTGACTGTATAGTTTGAAATTCACTGTACCATTTTGTAACCAATTGGTCAATGTTTGCAATTTCGTGATCATATTGATCACAGAGAATGGAAAGCATACCAGTGGAGCATATTTGTAGGTTATGCTCCCAGGCTAATTTCAAAGAATTCTCAATTTTCAATAAATTGGGAAAAATTTGAATCCTCAACCCCCAAGGGATAATTTTATTTTCCTTATATTTTCAAAAAATTTTTTGTGCCAAAAAATTCTGACTTTTTTCTCCAAAATACGTTGTAATCTTTTGAATGCTTTGTCTAAATCATCATCTGAGATTACTGAACTACTTTGATTATCCTCTATTTCTGTCATTAAGCCCTCCCAAGCTTCACCACAAAAGGTGGCCATTGTGAGGAGATTGGGAGGGATATGAAGGGAAGGTCAATCGACCAGAGCCAAAACACCAATTGGGGAAGGGACGACGGATCAACAATTCAATGTGAAAATCGCTTCAACACAAAAACATATATTAGTAAGAACCTTTGATATTGGATATTTGATCAATTCATCAATACCGTATATAAGAGAAATTGTAAAGATTATAAATATTCAGACTGCCAAGGATAGCAAAACTAGGGTAGGGAACAGGTGGTGTATTAAAACACCTAATTCGGGTAAATTAATGGAATGTATCCTTGGTCAGTTTTTGGCATATAGCCTTAATAATTTTTGGCACCTCATCCCAATTATAGATAGAATGAAAGAGCTTTGTTCCCCAAGGGGATTATGCGGTGCTGTAGAATTGATCAATACCAATTGAGTTTTCAATAAAACATTTAATCTTTATTATAACATAATAGTCATTAAATTATATACATAAACATTAAAATCAGTATATTCCAAATATTACATGAAAGGAGTTCAGCCAAACAATTTTTAGGCTTCAGTCAGCTGTTATCCCAACCGGTTTTAGCCCCCATGGGCTTCTTCAGGGGATTATACTGACCTCCAAACTCTAGTTGGAAACAATGATATACATACAGTGAGAAAATCATTAATTAATACTGTCAATGCTTGGTACACCTGTAGGGTACATATTTCCCAAACCTTCAAATACCAGTTCCCATACATCCCAACAGCACCCCCCATATATCCATAAAACCCAGGTCAAAACTCACCCAAACAATATAGGGCCCAGCACAGGCTTCCGCCAAGGCACAATTGGCCTCGTCCAAGCTTTGGAATGGCAACTGCAGGTGATGTAAATGGTCCTGGCTATAGTTATAGCACAAGGAGGAGGAAGGAATGGCTGGGAACACAGCAAGAGGAGAGGGTGGGGGCATTAAAAATGTGTCCCCCAAATGGATACACAACAGGATTTATAAATCCAAGCAGACCAAGCAACCATTCGACCTCGCTCCAGCTTACCAACGAACCAGACGAACCTAAATATTTAGGACAACACATAGGTAAACCCCCTGTGTAAAA
>BLSH010357548.1:1356906-1374070 GCA_018402905.1 Glandirana rugosa | reverse complement strand
CAAGATATTCAAAATGCCCAAAACGGGTCCGAAAAGCAGTTTTCCATTCATCACCTTCTCTAATGCGGACTAAATTGTAGGCACCTCGTAGATCAAGTTTGGTAAAGATCCGGGCAGATCGAAATCTCTGGAAAAGTTCTGGCACAAGAGGGAGTGGATAACGGTTTTTGATAGTGATTCTGTTCAACTCCCGATAATCCACACAAGGTCTGAGGGACTGATCCTTTTTCTGGACAAAGAAGATACCAGCACCCGCGGGAGAAGAAGATGGCCGGATGAATACCTTTTCCAGGCTCTCATCTATGTAGAGACGTAGGGCGTCGAGTTCTTTTTCTGACAGGGGAAAGATTCGCCCAAAGGGGATCTCGGCACCCGGGAGTAATTCAATGGGGCAATCATATGGTCGATGTGGTGGTAGAACATCGGCCATCTTTTTATCAAAAACGTCCAAGAACACGTGGTATGCTGGTGGCACTACTTGACCGGTGTTAGGTACTGGTTGGATAGTCAAACAACTTGACGGATCATCAGATCTGGGAGAGAAGCAGATGTGCTGGCAGTATTCGGATAAAAAGGAAATTTTTCCCGAAGACCAGTCAATCTGAGGGTTATGCGCCCGTAGCCACGGAATCCCAAGGATGATGGGGAACATGGGTGAACATAGGATGTCAAAACAGAGAAGTTCTTGATGACCAGAACGTGTTTGAGCAAAGATAGGGAAAGTCTCTTGCGTTACGGGACCTGATCTGGGGAAAGTCCCGTCAGCCAGATGAACTTCAAGTCTCTGTTTCTTGTCTCTCAAAGGAATTCGCAGTTTCTTTGCTAATGAAATGTCCAAAAAACAGCTGCAAGCTCCGGAATCAACGATTGCTTGTAGCTGGATTGTTCCCTCTGCCACCTGTAATGAGAGAGGTAGGATGAGATGGACTGGAGAAGACCCCGACACTTGGAAAGAGACTGGACAAGGAGGATGGGACTTACTGGGTCTCACCGGACAGGTACGCAAGAAATGTCCAGTACCACCGCAATAGAGGCAGAGGTTGGCCTGACGTCGCCTCAATCTTTGTCACATCAGGTGACAAAGGGCCCCGTACTAGTCCAATCTGCATGGGTTTGCCTTCAGGAATTACAGCGGGTTAGAAGGTGGGTGCAGGCATAGGTGGAGGTGGAACCTTGGGCAGCATCCAGGAGGGTCTAAGCGAAGAAGAGGTTCTCTCAGAGCGTCGTTCCCGTAAACGACGGTCAAGCAGGATGGCTAATTTGATGAGGCCTTCCAGGGTGGCTGGAGCCTCTATTCTGGCTAATTCATCCTTAAGGCCCTCGGAGAGGCCCTGTCGATATTGGTATTTTAGGGCGGCCTCATTCCAACCCGTATCAGAGGACCATTTCCGAAAATCCATGGTGTAATCCTCAACGGGGCGTCTCCCTTGTTGTAAGGAGTGAAGGACAGTCTCTGCAGTAGCCACTCGTTGAGGATCATCATAGAGCTGGGCCATAGCATCAAAGAACTGGGCAACAGAGTTGATCACAGGGTCTTTCTGTTCCAACAGATGGTGGGCCCACGACTGTGGGTTATCGGAGAGAAGAGAAATGATGAATCCCACTTTTACTGCTTCCAAAGAGAAAGTCCTTGGCTGAAGTGCAAAGTACAGGAGGCAGGCATTTTGGAACGACCTGAACATTCGTCGGTCCCCTGAGAAGCGTTCAGGGACTGGTACCCGAGGCTCGGGAGGTGGTAGCACCACAGCAGGGGTAGCAGCGACCTGGCCAGTTCCAGAGGCAGGTGAAGCAGAAGGTGAAGCATTAGGGTTCTGGTTGGTAGGTGACGCAGCCAGGTTCTGCAGACGGCCTTCTAGCTGAAAGTAACCTTCTTGTAATGCCTTCACAGCCTGGGTGAGGCCAGCGACTTGTTGGCACAGAGTTTCTAGTGGGGAAGCACCTCTTTCAGCCTCTGTCATTATGGCTGGATTATACTGTCAGGTACTGGTATAGGAGTCTGAGATGATGAGAGGGCTTCCCTTGCGGCTGAGTGCACTGCACCCCTGGAGTTGGTGACAAAGAAGCACAGGTCGCCTGCAGATGGAGCTTCAGTGGTGATTCCAGGTGTGGTAGTACTCAGGATACCCAGCAGAGGGAGACTGAAGCTAGTCTGGAAGTGCAAGCGGAGCTGTGGAGGAGATAAGCAGAATCAAGGTCAAGGCCAGGCCAAGGGTCAAACACATGGAGCAGTCCGAATAGGCAGGAGAAGTCCGAGGAACAGGCCGGGATCAGAACCAGGAGAGAGTCAGAGCAGGTCAAGGCAAGCCGGGTCGGTAGCAGAGAATCAGGCACAGGAACACAGGACTCAGGAATACAGGATACTGAGCTGAAGATAATCCAGCGATTTGTGACAGTTACTGGTCTCCTTTTATAGGCCGGTGCTTGCTGGTGATTGGTGCATTCTGCGTGCCTTACGGACGGACGTTCGTGCCGGACGAGCGTTTGTTGACGTGTGCCGTGTGTTACGGCGCCTGCGCAGGACCGCGCGGCCATTTTGGTTACTGGAACCTTTGCCAGTTCTTCCCTGACAAGCAGGAACCTCTCCCTATACCAGAATGAGATGATTTTATAACGCTAATCTGTCCTTCACACCAGCAGCAGGAACCTCTCTCTATACCAGTATGAGATGATTTTATAACGCTAATCTATCCCTCACACCAGTGGCAGGAACCTCTCCCTATAGCAGTATGAGATGATTTTATAATACTAATCTATCCCTCACACCAGTGGCAGGAACCTCTCACTATACCAGTATGAGATGATTTTATAACGCTAATCTATCCCTCACACCAACGGCAGGAACCTCTCCCTATACTAGTATGAGATGATTTTATAACGCTAATATATCCCTCACACCAGCGGCAGATACCTCTCCCTATACTAGTATGAGATGATTTTATATTGCTAATCTATCCCTCACACCAGCAGCAGGAACCTCTCCCTATACCAGTATGAGATGATTTTATAACGCTAATCTGTCCCTCACACCAGCAGCAGGGACCTCTCCCAATACCAGTATGAGATGATTTAATAATGGTAATCTGTCCCTCACAGCAGCGCAGGAACCTCTTCCTATACCAGTATGATATGATTTTATAACGGTAAACTGTCCCTCACAGCGGTGGCAGCATCCTCTCCCTACACTAGCCTGAGAGCATGTGACATGCAGCGCTATGTGACTCCAGCTCATATCGAGGCTGGGTCACATGATGCACTGGCCAATCACAGCCATGCCATTAGTAGGCATGGCTATGATGGTTTCTAAGGGCAAACAAATGAAACGCTTGTTGATTGGCTGCCATGCAGCTATTCAAAAGGCACGAAAAAATACCCGAACCCGAACCCAGACTTTTTCTCAAATGTCCAGGTTCGGGTTTGGGACACGGATACCCTAAAGTCCGGTACAAACCCAAACTTTACAACTCTAGTTAACACCTGTATTACCGAAGTGTGACATGATTCACAATGACTTGTGTAATGAGTCTGCAACTAAGCCTGTCTGTTCTTATGGGTCTCCTTGGGCAGATGCAGCGATGCTGATGAGTACCAGTGAATGGAGCACACACAAAATGGATTGGGATAGTTGGGGTAAAAATCTAATCTTCATGATAGATAAGGCTTTTATGCACAAAAATAAGGTGAACACTGTCTCTGCTGTACCAGTAGGAGGGACTGCAGAACAGCCTGTAGCTGGTGTGGTGGCTAATGCAGGGGTTAACCCTCAAGATAAAGGAGGACCAGATAAGGGTGAGCACACTGCAGAGATTTTGTCCATGACCCACAAGAGTGATGTTGACATGGAGTGTGAAAGTGGCGTTGTCACTAGTAATGATCTGGAGCAGTTCACTAATGCTGAGCCTGAAAAGTTTGGTATGAGTCCAGCACTTGGCAGCACACTGGTAGAGCACCAGGCTGTGTTTTCCCCCAGCCAGGAGGAGGTTCCGTTAACCATTGCGCCTTTTCAAGTCTCAGCAAGTCAGTCTCTCTGCATTCCCAGTGTTGTGAAAGTCCCTAGGAAGGATTGGGTCTGGAATCAAGGGTCTGGTTTGTAACAAAAGCACTAAAGGAGATGCTTGAATTTTGGGATGAACAGCCACTCTATACTGGTGTGTCTCCTCCACAGTCTGACACTGCGGAGTACCACTAAGTGGAGTACTGAGTGGCGGGCTGTACAGCACAAAGGAAGACAATACAGAAATGGTTTATTTCTGAATTTATTACTTGAGTTAAAAGTTGCCTCTGGGTATGGGGCTGGATTACTTCCTGTAAAAGTGGTATATGGGAAAGGCTTTAGAGAAATGGAAAGTGAGTCAAACATGTCTGAGATTTCACCTCCTAACAGCCAGATAGTAAAAGCTGTGCCGGGTAACAGTAATTACCAGTGGAACTGATTGGTACAGTGCTGTTTAATAGTATGCCAAGTGATCTCACAGTTCCCTAGGAGGGTGCTTCCAGATACTGTTGGGTATGGAAGGCGCTCTGGGGAGCTGCTGGAGACATCAGAGGTCTCTTCGCTTGATGCGGTGATGGACATGTCTGCTAGTGTGGTCTGAGGTGTGGCTGAGCAAGTGCTAATAAATGGTGTGGATACTACCTCACCCTCTAGACCTCATAAAAAGGAAGGGCCTCATATGGACACGGCAGAAGCAGATATTCTGTCTGTCACCTGCAAAGAGGTACAATTTGAGGTACCCGGAGATGCTCTGACATACGGTACTGACGGTATCAGAAATTGTTAAATTGAAATGTGTAAACCAGTGTGGAATATGGCATTAAGTAATGGTATGTTACCAAGTTTATTAGGAAAAGATAATTCGAAAATGCTCTCTTTGTATAGCAATCAGACAGAAAGCATTTCTGTTGTTGAGGTCCGGGGTAGTTCTGGGCAGTGTTCGGTATCGGTTAAGGGCTCATGTATTGCACCACTGGACAAACCTCATAAGATGGAAGGGCTGAGCATGGACCAGCAAATGGCAGAAATCCTAACTGTAGCTCAGATAGAATTTGATAAAACTGGGGCAAATGAGGGACAACATTCTTCTTCATTAGCAAAGTCGGATCCCTACACCTTCAGGACAGGGAGTTTAGGAGGAGGCTGAGGATACAAAAATGTAGGACCCTGTTGAGGTTCAGGCTAGGGCGGGCCTGGGAACGCACCAGGAAAAAATATTGGGCCTATGCAGCTGATGACTGGTGCTGAGGTACCCCAATCATGAATACGGGCTTGTGTGTTCCGCTCCCTTCAGGTTCGAAACAAAGGGGTGGATATGGGATAGGATGAGACGCAGTCACTGTGATATTGGTGATTTAAAGGACACAGAGTGTGCACATTGGCTCAATGCAGGAGTACAGAGTGTAACAGTGTAGTGGAGAAAACTGCTCTTGCAGATTTCTCCAGGCTTTGGTATACCTGGATGGGGCTCTGTAGTTGGGAGATTCCATAGTGTCTTGGGTGGGATGGAATCTCCAACCCTGTGTCCGTGTTTTGTAGATGACCAGCAGGGTGTGTGCTTAAGTGAGCACAGACCTTATAATGAAGGTTTGGGAATACCTTATGGCTCCCAGTTGGAGACATCTCCACCCAACAAGCAAGAGGTCTGTGCATGGGGAGTCTAGAGAACCCCATTCCTCTCTAGGAGTCAGAGGGGCTTCAGGAGACAGCCAAAGCCGGTGTGTCAGTCCTTAGGCCGTTTACGGTCTCTTACAAAGGCCAGAGTGGAGCTGTGTGTGTGTTAGTGTGATGCTGTCCACACTGAAGAATCCTGTGGTCTGTGTGACCAGCAAAGAGAGCAGAGGTACTGCTAAAGAGAGAGCCAGGTGGGCTGGCATTTTCGGTTTGTGAATTTTTCTGGAGAATAACCCGGAACCTTATGTTACAGACTTTTAATAAAAATGGGCTACCCGGCCCTTAAAATATAGTTCCTGACTACAGTGAATCACTGAAAAATGCATCTACCACCAGAACTAATGACCCCCCATGTTGCAATATATATATATATATATATATATATATATATATATATATATATATATATGAAATAATTAGGGTTTCCCTTTAAGTATGTATATATATATATATATATATATATATATATATATATATATATATATATATATATATGTATGAATTTCCCTTTGGGATTAATAAAGTATTCTGAAACTGAATCTGAATTGTGATGTACCAGACTCTTATCCTAGATACGTGGGCGGTGGATGGGGTGGGGGAGGGGAGTGTATTGAATGACAGTACTCATACTGGTGTCCTGTGAGTCTGTGATCTCGTAATTTCCTAATGTAGGTTTCCTTAAAATTGGTCAATGATATTGAACATTTAGGGTCCTTTCACACATACGGACCATTCATCAGTTCCGTCACATCAAATCGGATGAAGTATTCATCCATTTTTCATCCATTTTTTGATCCGTTTTTCATCCATTTTTCATCTGTGGTCATCAGTTTTTCATCAGTTTTTTTTTACATCCACTACCAAAGCAAAAACGGATGAAAAACTGACCATTCGTCAGTTTACATCCATTTTTCGTCCAATCAGTTTTTTTGACGGATGAAAAATAGGGCCTTCATCCCTTCAAAAAAAACAGATGTTGACGGAAGCGGATGAAAATGGATGCAAATGAATGATCACCCGTTGTCATTCGTTTTTCCATAGAGTTGCATTGATGTCCATTTTGCATCCGCCAACGGATGGATGAAAAAAACTGACAATTGTTCCGTATGTGTGAAAGGGGCCTTATTTTCTAATTTAGCAATTTTGGAAGTGATAGAGTTAAACCGCTGCTGTCTTCTCCTCTTCTTCTGTTCACCTAATTGGATGCAGATCCCTCTAATAAATGCCTTATGGGCATTCCACAAGGTCATCGGATTGCTTACAGAAGTTATATTGTTGATAAAGTATTCAGTAAGATTTTTCTCGATTTGATTCTTTGTCTGCGGGGACTGGAGAAGTGAAGGATTCATCCTCCACACAAACAAGGAATCTGAGGGGAGTGTGTCACCTAGAGTCAATGAAATAGAGGCGTGGTCAGACCAAGTGATCACATTAATAGTAGACTTAAGGCTTTCTGTAGGAGCCACTTTCCTGACAAAAAATAGTCTATGCGGGAGTATGTCCCGTGGCTTGCTGAAAAAAAAGAATAGTCTTTCTCGTTGGCGTGCTGACACCTCCATATATCATAGAGATCGTTGGTTAGGAGAAAATTGCGTAGAGCCTTAGGGGGTCCTAGGTTTAGTGGCTGTGGAATTTATGGTGGGGTCAGCAGTGATGTTAAGGTCTCCGCAGATTAGAAGGGAGCCTTTCTGGCATTTTTTGATTTTCTTAAGGAGAGAGTTGAGATATTGTATTTGGTGTTTGTTTGGAGCATAGGTGTTCACCAGGGTATATGTAGTAGAGTTAATGTCACAGACTAGTATAATGAAACGACCCTCTGGGTCTATGATCGCCTCATGCAGTGTGAATGCCACTGTATTTTTGATCGCAGTCATCACTCCTCTCCTTTTTGCTGCCATGCAGGATTTAAAAATATGTGAAAAGTTCCTGTTTGTGCATGAAGGAGAATTCTGCAAATGAAAATGTGTCTCCTGCACAAGCAGAATGTCATTGTTATGAATATCAGCTTCCTTCCACAACGCAGCCCTTTTTGCTGGGTGGTTCAGACCCCTTGCGTTGATGGAAAGTAGCTTAATTCCCATTGTGTTCAGAAAGGGTGTATATGTAAAGTTTACTCACAGTTGGAGAATATAGAGATCTATAACTATAAGTAACATGAACAGTCAGAGGCAAACTATGAAAGTTTAATCACCGATTTGTATCATGAATAAGGACAGGAGCAGCATCATGTGTCAGCTTGTTATTGGAGGTTTTCCTGGAGTCCTCCCAAACCTTCCTGCCCCCACGTTTTTGGGCTGGATGGAGGGGGTTCTGACAGGGATGATATCCCATGTTTTGAGCAATTTCAAACCCTTTTCCAGGGAGGTGACCATATAGGAGGCACCCTTCCATTGAATAGAAAGTTTGGTTGGAAATTTCCACTGGTAAGAGATATTATTATTCCTCAGTGTTTTGGTGACCGTATTCAGGTTTTTCTGTAGCTGCATTGTATACTGGGAGAAGTCCATATACAGTTGCAAGTTGTCATAGGGTTCAGGTAGGCTCCACAATTTGCAAGAAGTTTGCATTATCTGTTCTTTAATATGGAAAAAATGCATTCTTAATATCACATCGCGAGGAACGTGAGCAGGAATGAAGGATGGTTTAGGAAGACAATGAATTCTATCAATTATCAGATCAGTGGGTGATAGAGTAGGCAGCATAGAAGAGAATAATTCTTTGGCATAGGCTTTTAATTTCGAATTGCCAACTGACTCAGGGATGCCTTTGATTTTGATATTGTTTCTTCTACTTCGGTCCTCCAAATTTGCTAATTTTTCTTTCATCCACAAGTAATTGGAATCCTGAATCTCATGTGCGTCCACTAAGTCGTTAATTGTGTCAGCAAATTCTCCCATTTTAGTCTCTGTGTGAGACCCTATTGTCCACTGCTGTAAGTTTGTTTCCAAATTTCTGCATACATGCCATCATATCAGCATGAATGGTACTCCTCAGGGTCACTAGCATATCTTTTAGTGTTGTGTCAAGCACTGGCTGGTTGTTAGTGGGAAATGCTGTAATGGAGTCATGCAGTTCCCTAGTGTCGTCCTGGGAGTCATACATAGAGCTCACCTCATGCTGTTCACTGAGCTTGAATCGGCTTTTCTCTGGGCTGCCAGACATAGGGCTGATTGATTGCGGCACATCATGTCTACGATGCTGCTGGGAATGATCGTGGGAACGATCGTTGTTCCACTTGTCCCTCTCTGCAGAAGGCCGCGTGTGCGGAGTGGAGAAGGAGCCAGCGCCATCTTGGACGCGTGCCTGCTGTGGCTGATCGAAGAAAGCAGTCAGCTTCTTTGGCTTGTGGGAGTCTTTCCTCTTGTGAGACATGGCTCAGGAGAGTCCCGGGGTGTGCCGTTGCTGTTGAGGGAGGTTTTTGTGCCCTGGAGAGGCCTCCGTTGCTGTGAATTCCACGCTTAGGTCCGGAGCTCTGCAAACAGCCGTCCATCTCCGCCAGCTGCTGATATTGAACATTAAAAAGTGTTAATTACCCCAACACTTCATATTCCTGTTATGTGCCTGTTGTACGATGTACTTGTATGAAAACATTTTCTGTTCTCTTTGTATTGCTTCTTTTCCTATTAAAAACTGACCACATTAACCAGTAGAGCATACAGTGGCCAGTTCTCTAGCTGTGCTGAAAACTCAGTATGCTCTCCTCCGATGATCAGTCTTGTCCTGACACGCCCCCCCCCCCCCCCCAACACTGCACAGACATTCACTGGGAAGCTCAGTATGCTGCTGCTTCTCCTCTTATGCAGCTGAGAACAGAGGGAATAACCCTTGACTCTCCACTGAAGCTGCTCTTTTAAAAGTCACAAATTACTTACTAACAGTAAAAAGCAATTGACACTATTCTGTACTCCTACTTCTGGACTTTTTGGCTGCCTTTGATATGGTTTACCACCCCTTCCTCCTCAAAAAAAATGTACTCCTTTGGTCTCCGTGACTGTGCTCTTTGCTGGCTCTAACCCTACCTATCCCACCGCACCTTCAGTGTCAGTTGCAATTTTACTTCCTCCACTCCTCTTCTTTTCTCTGTCCCCCAATTTTCTGTTCTTGGACCTCTTGGGTCAGCTGATAGCCTCCCATGGCTTTCAATATAATTTTTATGCTGATGACACCCACATCTATCTCTCCACCCTTCAGCCTATTCTAACAGTCTCCTCATGCATCACTAACTTACTAACAGACATAGCTGTCTGGATGTCACACCACTTCCTCAAACGTAACTTGTCCAAAACCAAGCTCATAATATTTCCTCCCCCCACGTGCCTCTTCCCTTGACTTATCTGTCAAGAGAAATGACACAACCATCCACCTGTCCCCGCATGCCAGGGTGCTAGGTATTATCCTGGACTCTGAACTCTCCTTTCAGCCCTACCAATCAATAACCAAAGCTTGCCACCTCAACCCCCGCAACATCTCCAAAATAGGTCCACTGAAACCACAAAGCTCCTGATTCACTCCCTGGTTATCTCTCACCTCCACTACTCCAACTCCCTCCTCATTGGCTTACCTTTAAATAGGCTATGCCCCCTACAATCCATCATGAATGCTGCTGCCAGACTCATCCACCTCCATCGTCTGCTACCCCTCTCTGCAAATCCCTCCTGTCATGAACCTGTAGTACAATTCATGTCCTGTCTGTTTGCTTACCTCTTTGGTTGTGTCAGATTAGAGGCCATGCGCATCATCACCTGTGTGCTAAGTAATCTTCCATCTGTTAAACTCCACCCAGTCTCCAATTAAGGATACACTATTTAAGAACATGTGCTGCAAGCCTCACTGCCGACCAATTATTGTGTGTTAAGCATGTGTGGTTGCTTCTGCCGTGTGCTTTTTGTTTGTTTCAGTGTACCGCTCTCGGCTTGCTCTTTGACCTTCCTTGTCTGCTAGTGTCCCCAATCTCGGCTTGTTCTTTAACCTTTTTTGTCTGCTAGTGACTATGACCTTGGCGTGCCTCCTGTCTGTTTCTGTCTGCTTGTAGCTCTGACCCTTGGCTCTCCCACTGACCGTCTCTTGATATCTTGCACTGCGGATTTCTCTGCATTTCACCTGTAGCCTGCTGTGAGCATGAGCTGGGGGACCCCGGGGGCTGCGAACTAGATCCAGTTGCAGCCAAGTCCATCCTCACCACCAGAGGCCCTGGTGAACACCTGCTCGCTCTTAGACCCCGCGCCCTGGGAAAACCTATGCTCTAGCTCCCTGTGCAATCTGTGTCAGGGTCCCAGCAGTCCCGCACCATCCTGATCTCTAGTCACAGCAGTCAGCTAATGGTTCACAAACTTAGCAGTGCACTTCGCAACCTTAGCAGTGCGCTTCGCACTTCAGCTGTGCGATTCGCACCCCAGTGGGGCGCATCTGTCACCTGACCCCAGGTGACCTGACACCTCCATTGGCTTCCACTCACCCAAGGAATTAAATTCAGAATACTAACAACAACTTACAAAGGCATCCACAACTCTGTCCCCAGCTACATCACTAACCTAGTCTCAAAATACCAACAAAATCATCCTCTTTGTTCCTCCCAAGACCTCCTGCTCTCTAGCACCATCGTCACCTCCTCCCATGACAACCTCCAGGACTTCTCCTGAGCCTCTCCCTTCCTTTGGAATTCGCTACTCCAATCTGTCTGACTATCTCCAACTCTATCCACTTTTAGACCATCTCTGAAAATGTTTTTCTTTAGAAAAGTCTATCCTGCCTCCACCTAACAACTGTACCTTAATTTTCTTCATCAGCTCATCCCCCACGGTTATTACCTTTTGTATCACTTGACCCTCCCTCTTACATTGTAAGCTGTAACAAGCAGGGCCCTCTGATTCCTCCTGTATTGTATTGTAACTGTATTGTCTGCCCTCATGTTGTAAAGCACTGCACAAACTGTTGGCGCTATATACTGTAAATCCTGTATAATAATAATAATAATAATAATAATGCGATCACTGATTAAAAAGGGAAAAATGTATTTATAATGTTTTCTTATATCTATACAAAACTATTTTGCATTTTATTTCTATTTTGAACTGAATGGGTTGTTTTACAAGGTGATTGTTTACAATCAATTCCATGTGTTGGGGTTGAATCAAACGTTTGCGCTGAGGTAACAGTAATGCCTCAATGCACTAGGATAATGCAACTGTGCTGTTGCACCCTGTAACATATGGTAGTATGTTGCCCCACACTGCGTTCCCAAAAATGGGTCAGGTGTTTTTGCTGCAGTTAGGTGTGTTGGCAGCACATGAATAAGAAATGAGCTGTCTTAATTTAAGGCTTTGATGTGCATGCGTTACCACAAAGGTGAGAAGCCAGCCTTTTGCCTTTACCCAAACAATCCATTTTTTCTATAAATTTACATCATTATAATGTAAGCTTGTAAAGTTGTTAGTACTTTAGTCTATGTTACATATGAAGCAAGCAAGTGATTCAGCTTGCTGGCATCTATCCAGAACTAAAATATCTGATGCTGTGTCTTTTGACTGGAAGGAAATACTTACATGTACACTTAATGAAGTATTAAATTGCTACTATTACAGATCAATAGTAAAAGCCATTTGTGGAATTCTAGTGTTTCCAAATATTCTGGCATCACTGCAGGCAGGTATAGGGATGAGCATAAAAAGCACTCTTTTATTTTCAATGTCATGCTTAATCAAAGACATATATTAGGCACAGGTACAATTCATTTCACAGGATACAGAAAGGATTGACCTATTTTTTTGTTTCAGAGAAAACTGAGTACTCTAAATACAGAAGTGTTTTCACGCTGCATTGGCGCCATAGGGAGACTAACTGAGGATATTGTTATAAGGAGTCATTTTGCTAATTCATTGACATTCTGGGACTCCTGTTTAATGACAGTGGTAAGTGATTTTCTTTATTTTAATTTTTTTCAGAAAATAGTGTTTACTGTGAAACATAACAAAAATACTACTGCTCATATACAGGAAAGAAACATCACAGACAGTTCAATTGAGACAGATCTTCTACACTCAATAAAAATGAGTAAAAGCTAGGGTAACAATATTAGATCTTGCATGAAGGTTGGTTAAAGTGGTTGGAAAGTCAGACGTTTTTTTATCTTAATGCATTCTATGCATTAAGATAAAAAGCCTTCTGTGTTTAGCAGCCGCCACCCCCTCAGCCCCACTCAGCCCCTCTAATACTTACCTGAGGTACATCTAGTCCCAGTGATGTGCACGAGTGCCTTGGCCATCCAGAATTCTCACTCTTGATTGGCTGAGACACAACAGTGGCATTATTGGCTCCCGCTGCTATCAATTAAAGTCAGTTAGCCAATCAGGAAAGAGAGGGGGCGGGGCCAACCTGCGGCTCAGTGTCTGAATGGATGCACCCAAGTTTAATTTAGCCCTTTGATGGTTTATAGCAGGGATATGCAATTAGCGGACCTCCAGCTGTTGCAAAACTACAAGTCCCATCATGCCTCTGCCTCTGGGTGCCATGCTTGTGGCTGTCAGAGTCTTGCTATGCCTCATGGGACTTGTAGCTCTGCAACAGCTGAAGTTCTGCTAATTGCATATCCCTGGTTTATAGGTTTTAGAGGATTGGAATTCTTTCCATGCCTGCCATGTGCAATTGAAGGGAGTTAGTCTGTCTAGTTTGTAGTGCATAATGGATTCCTTATCATGAATGTAGTCCACATGTTCTACCCACACCTTGAGAGAAGGAACTGTGGGAGATATCCAAAGTCTGAGGTCAGAACTTGTGCTGTGTTTATCAAGTGTCTGGTCAAATGTTTGTGTAGGAAATTGAAATCATCTGTTTCAACATGTAGTAGAAAGAAATCTGGGGAGTAAGGGATGTTCAGGCCTGTGACTTGTCTAATCAATGAATGGATTTTTTTCTAAGGGTCCTTTCACAAGTACAGACCATTCAGGTAGACCTTAACAGATGCTCCATTCTCCTCTATTGAGTGACGGGTTTCAGGGGTGACATGTTCGCTGACATCCATTCCGCTCTGATCCGCTAAATCCAGATGGATGGATACCCTATTTTCCATCCATCTGGCGGATCGGATGAAAATGGAATGACGGTCCATTTTCATCTGATCCCCCATAGAGTAGAGCGGGGCTCTGACAGGTCCATCCTTGCACAGAGTGCAGAGACTGACTATCCGCCGTCTCAGGGGGGATCAACGGATGGATCCCCGCTGAGCAGTGGAGTCTGTCATAACTGACTCCGCACGTGTGAAAGGGGCCTTAAAGGTTTGCAGTGGTGTGCAGTACCAGAAAATGTAGCTCAGAGAGCCATTGTCTCTTGAGCATCTCCAGCAAGTTGTTGGAATGAGTGGGTTGTAGGAGTTCTATACCAAAATGAGAGAATTCTGTAATTAATCTCTTGAATGCTGAACTGCTACAAGCACGCTGACAGGAGCATGTTAGCCTATATGTCCATGCACAGATAGGTGTTTAGAGGTAGAAAAAAAAACCCATTCCCAGTAAGTCAAGGAGTAGTGGGGTTTTGGCAGAAAAACGCTTGACCCGTATAAACACATGTTAATGCTAGGCACATTTAGCTTTTGAGCAATAATGCATTTTTAATGACTAGAATAAATTATTATTCTGTCCAATTACATAAATGAACTTCCAAGCTTTACACACGTATACAAGTGTCAAGCATTTTTTTTGCTAAAACACTGCTGTCCAAAACATCCAGTGTGCACGAGGCCTAAAGCTATACTCTAGCCCAGTGTTTCTCGACTCCAGTCCTCAAGGCGCACCAACAGGTAATGTTTTCAGGCTCTCCATTATTTTGCACAGGTGATTTGATCAGTTTCACCGCCTTAGTAATTACCACAGCCATTTCATCTGAGGGAAATCCTGAAAATATGATCTGTTGGTGCTCCTTGAGGACTGGAGTTGAGAGACACTGCTCTAGCCTTACCTTCAGTCTTGCGGAGTTGTAAAGGCTCCTCTTCTGTAATGAAATAGCTTACTCTGATTTTGCTGCACACTGCGAGCAGTGTGCATTAGAATCTGTAGTGGATATGATGGAGGCCAACTGATTTTCTGGCTGGAGGAAGGCCTGTTCCTGACTCACCCCTTTCATTCATTGCATTTTAGTTCTTTCAATCATGGAGGCTCAGCATCACATGTGGAAGATGCCTAGAGCAGACTGCATGCAAATACAGCTTGCCTAGGACTGCTCACTACTCATGACTGACATTCACCCATCAAAGCATTTTCATATTTGCATAACTCCTCCCAAAAGCCATCCCACTGTTTGCATAAAAGCTGAGGTCTTTTAAAAAGAGTAATGAGGTAGAGCAGTGGTTCTCAACCTCAGTCCTCAAGTGCCCCCAACAGGCCATGTTTGCAGGGTTTTCTTTATCTTGCAAAGGTGCTTTAAATCAAAATCAATGGCTTGGTATTTTATCTGAGACAGCTATTTTATCTAAGAGAAATTCCCAAAACATGGCCTGTTGGGTGTACTTGAGGACAGGGTTGAGAACTAGAGTTGATCGAACCTCTGGAAGTTCGGGTTCTGCTTGTTCGGCCGAACTTCGGGACAAAGTCCGGGTTCGGGTCCGGACAGGACCCGAACTTTGACACGGACCCCGAACCCCATTGAAATCAATGGGGACCCGAACTTTTAGGCACAAAAATGGCTGTAACAAAGTCCTGGAAAGTCCTAGAGGTCTTCAAAAGGAAGGAAAATGGGGGTAAGGGTCGGACAAGTGCACTACAAAGAAATGGGGATAGGGAAATAACTAAAAAAAAAAGTCACATAAAAAAATCAAAAATAGAGGTGGATGTGGAGCATCTTCAGACTGTGTGAGAAAAGTATAAATTAGCCAGGAGAAGCCATATCACTGTTCTAAGAACAGTGATATGGCTTCTCCCGGCTAATTTATACTTTTATCACACAGTTTTAAGATGATTGGAGATTCTACAATCATCTTTAAACTGTGTGAGAAAAGTAAACATTAGCCGGGAGAAGCCATATCACTGTTCTACAATCATCTTCAAACTGTGTGTGAAAACTATAAATTAGCCGGGAGAAGCCATATCACTGTTCTTTGAACAGTGATATGGCTTCTCCCGGCTAATTTATACTTTTCTCACTCAGTTTGAAAATGATTGTACATTCTACAATCATCTTAAAACTGTGTGTGAAAAGTATACATTAGCCGGGAGAAGCCATATCACTGTTCTTAAAACATCTGCAAACTGTGTGTGAAAACTATAAATTAGCCGGGAGAAGCCATATCACTGTTCTACCGGCTAATGTATAGTTTTCACACACAGTTTTAAGATGATTGTAGAATGTACAATCATCTTCAAACTGTGTTAGAAAAGTATAAATTAGCCTGGAGAAGCCATATCACTGTTCTAAGAACAGTGATATGGCTTCTCCCGGCTAATTTATAGTTTTCACACGCAGTTTGAAGATGATTGTAGAACATTGATATGGCTTCTCCCAGCTAATGTTTACTTTTCTCACACAGTTTTAAGATGATTGTAGAATCTCCAATCATCCTAAAACTGTGTGATAAAAGTATAAATTAGCCGGGAGAAGCCATATCACTGTTCTTAGAACAGTGATATGGCTTCTCCCCGCTAATTTATACTTTTCTCACACAGTTTGAAGATAGTCCACATCCACCTCTATTTTTGATTTTTTTTTATGTGATTTTTTTTTTTTAATTATTTTAAGTTATTTCCCTATCCCCATTTCTTTGTAGGGCACTTGTCCAACCCTTACCCCCATTTTCATTCCTTTTGCAGACCTCTAGGACTTTCCAGGACTTTTTTAAAGCAATTTTCAAAATTTTTATTAAATTACCAGAGCCCCGGACCCGAACCCGGACTTTTTTTGAAAAGTCCGGGTTCGGGTCCAGGTCCCGGACACCCAAAAGTTCGGTACGGACCCAAACTTTACAGTTCAGGTTCGCTCAACTCTATTGAGAACCACTGTGGTAGAGTACTCCAGCGTTTCTCAACTCCAGTCCTCAAGGTGCAACAAAAGGTCATGTTTTCAGGATTTCCCTCAGATGAAAGGGCTATGGTAATTACTAAGGCAGGGAAACTGATCAAATCACCTGTGCAAAATAATGGAAAGCCTGAAAACATGACCTGTTTGTGCGTCTTGAGGACTGGGATGAGAACCACTGTGGTAGAGTACTGTGATATCTTTTAGGAAGCTATGGTTAGCACCCTGCTGGTCTTAACATCAGCCATGATTTGTCTGCATTGTATAGTTAAGTGCAGAGACCCAGTGAGGACATTAACCACTTCAGCCCCGGAAGAATTTCCCACTTTAGGACCAGAGCACTTTTTGCGATTCGGCACTGCGTCGCTTTAACTGACAATTGCGCGGTCGTACGACGTTGTACCCAAGTAGACTCCCTTTAGGACTTTTGTACTGGAAAACAACGTGGAACTCCTGACCTCAACTCTTTGCGACCTCATGAGATGGTGTCACCAAGAGTTA
>BLSH010357548.1:1341322-1356896 GCA_018402905.1 Glandirana rugosa | reverse complement strand
CACAAATAGAGCTTTCTTTTGGTGGTATTTGATTGCCTCTGCGTCATTTCTGATCGCCGCTATAAACAAAATAAGAGCGACCATTTTGCAAAAAAACACAAATTTCTTACTTTTTGCTAAAATTCAAATCCAAAAAAAAAATATAAAAAAACATTTTTTTTCACCGTTTTTGGCCGATTTATATTCTTCCTCATATTTGCGATAAAAAAAATTGCAATCTGTGTTTATTGATTGGTTTGAGCAAAAGTGGCCGCGTTTACGGATGGTGAGAATTCATTTCTGGAGTTTTTATTTTATTTTTATTTTTTACTAGTAATGCGGGCGATCTGCGATTTTTAGCGGTAATGCGATATTGGGGCTAACATGTCGGAACATTTTTACACATTTTTGGGACCAATGACATTTATTCAGCGATCAGAAATTTAAATGTCCACTGATTACCGTATAAATGTCATTGGCAATGAAGTGGTTAACCTGCAGGGGGCAGTGAAGGGGTTAATAGTGTTCCCTGGGTGTGTTCTTACTGTGGGGGGGTTGGGCTAACATGGGCATGAGAGATCTAACTGATCCCAGTGACAGGGATCAGTAGATCTCTCATGCCCCACTGACAGGGCGGGGAACCGCCGTGTTTACATCGGCGGTTCCCCGTTCTTTCTCTGTAGCCGCTCATCGCGGCTCGCCGGCGGACATCGGGTCCGCCCGAGCCGCGGGCACACTCCCCAGGAGTGCGGCGGGCGAGAGCGCCCCCTGGTGGCCAAATGCGAATCGCCGCTTATTTACGGCGATTCGCGCAGCGCTCCCCCACTGCCGCCGTGAAAACACGGCGCGCGGTGGGGAACCGGTTAAAGTGTCATTTAGTTTTGAATAGAGTGTTGATGGATTAGGAGAGATTCTCCCTCTCTGTTTGTGCTGTTTACTGTTATCATCAAAACCGAAAGTAAAAGAAAATCCCAGATTCTGTGTTGACATCAGAGCAGGAATAGAGGGGAAATCTTCCAATGTGGACACTAGTTCTGGTGACACCCCAGTATTCCCTCACCTTGGAGGGATTTCCTTGCGCTTCTTGTTCTGGCTATGGGACAGGAAGTGAAGGAAAATCTCTGAAATAGCAACAAAAACTACTTATAACCCTGTCTTACTCTATCCAAGATGAAAAAAAGCTTTGCCTTTAGTGACACTTTATTGGATTTGCAATAAGCCATATAATATAAATGGAAAGAATTTATATAAAAATGTCATTTTTAATATGTCGATTATGGGATAGAGAAACCATGGAAGGCAAAATGTAAGCAGGTTAAACTTCAGCTTTAAAGTCTATCTTTAGTAAATATTAAAACAGTTTTTTATTTTCTATAAAGTGGGAAAGGGTTAGAACACCTTTACATTTTTTTTTTTTGCTTGTTTTGTTTGTGTCACTTTGGGAAGATTTCTCCTCACTTTGAGCCCTGAAGACACAACAGAATGAAATTGGAAATCTCTTTAATGTGAGAAATAACACCATCATAAACAATTTTCACTAGGACAAGTGTCCCAATTGTTACAATTAAAAAATATTGGATTTGTCAACACTTGTTTTCCACGGTGAATCTCCCTTATGAGGATGCAGAAAGCAACAAAATATGCAAATATTAACCTGCGGTAAAAGTGCTTAAAATCCAAAAAGAAAATTACATCTAACAGCTGGCACTCACAGCCATTTTAACACAAAAAATCCAAATATAAAATAAACAAAATTTGTGTTGTGGCGCACTTTAATTGCAAATTACTATTAATATACAGATCAATCATATATTAACATGCCAAAAAAAAGATACACTGAGCAAAATTATAAACGCAATACTTTTGTGTTTCCCCTATTTATCGTGAGCTGAACTCAAAGATCTACGACTTTTTCTATGTACTCAAAAGGCCTATTTCTCTCAAATATTGTTCACAAATCTGTCTAAATCTGTGTTAGTGCCAAGATAATCCATTCACCTCACAGGCGTGGCATATCAAGATGCAGATTAGACAGCATTATTATTGCACAGGTGTGCCTTAGGCTGGCCACAATAAAAGGCCATTCTAAAATGTGCAGTTTTACTGTATTGGGGGGTCCGGGGGGTCAGAAAACCAATCAGTATCTGGTGTGACCACCATTTGCCTCATGCAGTGCAGCACATCTCCTTCACATAGAGTTGATCAGGTTGTTGATTGTGGCCTGTGGAATGTTGGTCCATTCCTCTTCAATGGCTGTGCGAAGTTGCTGGATATTGGCAGGAACTGGAACAGGCTGTCGTATACGCCGATCCAGAGCATCCTAAACATGCTCAATGGGTGACATGTCCAGTGAATATGCTGGACATGCAAGAACTAGGATGTTTTCAGCTTCCAGGAATTGTGTACAGATCCTTGCAACATGGGGCCGTGCATTATCATGCTGCAACATGAGGTAATGGTCGTGGATGAATGGTACAACAATGGGCCTCAGGATCTCATCACGGTATCTCTGTGCATTCAAAATTCCATCAATAAAATGCACCTGTGTTCATTTTCCATAGCATACACCTGCCCATATTATAACCCCACCGCCACCATGGGCCACTCGATCCGCAACGTTGACATCAGCAAACCATTCACCCACACAATGCCATACACGCTGTCTGCCATCTGCCCTGTACAGTGAAAACCGGGATTCATCCGTGAAGAGAACACCTCTCCAAAGTGCTAGACGCCATCGAATGTGAGCATTTGCCCACTCAAGTTGGTTACGACGATGAACTGCAGTCAGGTCGAGACCCCGACGAGGATGACGAGCATGCAGATGAGCTTCCCTGAGATGGTTTCTGACAGTATGTGCAGAAATTCTTTGGTTGTGCAAACCGATTGTTGCATCAGCTGTCTGGGTGGTCTCAGATGATCTTGGAGGTGAAGAGCTGGATTTGGAGGTCCTGGGCTGGTGTGGTTACACGTGGTCTGCGGTTGTGAGGCCGGTGGGATGTACTGCCAAATTCTCTGAAACGCCTTTGGAGACGGCCTATGGTAAAGAAATGAACATTCCATTTAAGGGTAACAGCTCTGGTGGAGATTCCTACAGTCAGCATGCCAATTGCATGCTTCCTGAAAACTTGCAACATTTGTGGCATTGTGCTGTGTCATAAAACTGCACATTTTAGAGTGGCCTTTTATTGTGGCCAGCCTAAGGCACACCTCTGCAATAATCATGCTGTCTAATCTGCATCTTGATATGCCACACCAGTGAGGTGGATGGATTATCTCGGCAAAGGAGAAGTGCTCACTAGCACAGATTTAGACCCCATACACACTATTAGATTTTCTGCAGATTTTTGTCTTGAGATTTACCAAAACCATATAATATGAGGTCAGAGTTTTACTTTGTATGCAATCAGGAGGCCCTTGCACTACATGGTTTTGGTAAATCTGAAGACAAACATCTGCAGAAAATCTAATAGTGTGTATGGAGTTTTAGAGAAATAGTGTATATGTTTGTGTACATAGAAAAAGTCATAGATCTTTGAGTTCAGCTCATGATAAATAGGGGCAAACACAAAAGTGCTGCATTTACAATTTTGGTAGGTGTATATAGTCAGAATACAAAAAGTCAAAAGTTTACAAAATTAAAATCCACCGTGACCTGAAATAATTTCTTCATAACTGACACCAATATTGGGCATCAGCCACCATTACCACACTCAGCTGCTTACCAGAGGTGTTTACTGGTAAAGGAACCAGCACTATAAGAAAAAAAATATCAAAACTGAAGCTGACAAAACTATAGCTGAGAATGTAAAGATTGGGGAAATATTGAAAATATGCAGTGTTGTCTTCTAGCAGGTACACTTATCCAGTGTTACCAAACATTATTTATTAGTGAGACATGGCTATTGTAAAAATGATGTTCTTAGTAGAGAGAACTAAATAACCAAGGGAGATCTACTCTGAAAAACTATTTGCTTTTGTTCTAAGAGTTACCTCCTGTCTCCCTTCCATTTGTCTAGTGTACGATATGTGCCAAAGAAGGACGTGAACCTCTCTTGGTACTTTAAACATTAATGAAGGTCCCAGATTTCTCTCTGTTTTATTTGAACACATTATATTGCTGTCAGAGCATTCGGTTGCACAGATCCTCCAAAGTATTTCTTTAAATTCCCTCTCTAGTCTAAAGTGAAGTAGAATGTACTTTAATTATGTCCCATGGATATTGAAAATGATGAACTGATTAAATAATGTCAAACAAAAAGAAAATACATATTGTTCTTGTCTTCTGTTTGTGTGCATAGTAGTATTTAGTTAGTTTTGGAAACTTGTTTAAGCATGGAGTTGGATCATTTGGTAAATTTAAAGAATTAATCAATTCAAAATGATTTTTCAATTTTTAATACATTGGTCCTGCAGACTGTTTCACCAGAAGAGTTCATGAAAGCTTTCCTGAGATGACATTTTTGACACATTGACAGCCCCATGTTAAACTATGGATATGAAACGCTGTTTTCCATTTCAAAATTATAGATGATGGAAGATGTCGCGTTCCCCTGACAATTTTAAAACAGTGGTGCAAAAGTACTTACTAAAACAGTTTATTTAACTGTGGTAATAGTTATGCAGATATGTTGGCGACCCCATGATGTGAAAGAACTACATTATAAACTGTATGTCCTCCACGTTAACCAGATCAAGATATAGTAATATGTTTCTAATATTGGTGGTAAACATTTTCTATATTATTCCGTAGGATGAAAGCAGCTCAGCTGGTGGAGAGCAACACAAGGATATTTTAATTGCAATTCTTGGTCTCATGTTTAACTTGTCCTTGGAGGTGAACGCTGCAATAAAGGTGAGACAGGACGGCTTCTCTGAAAAAAAATAGCCAAGTTATTTAATGCTGCTTGATCATGACAATCTTGGGAAGGAATATAGGGGTTGATTTACCAAAGGCAAATAGACTGTGCAGTTGCACTCTGCAAAAGCGGTTGCTCCAGATCTTAGAAAATGAGCAGAAGCTCTGCTGACCTCCATCATCTAATCATGTGCAAGAAAAAAAACATTTTTTATTATTTATTTTTTTATTTTCCTTGTGCGTGATTGGGTATTCTTTGCAAAGTGAAGCTTTATCTCATTTACTAAACCCTGGAGCAACTGCACTTGCAGAGTGCAATTGTACTTTGCAAAGTGCACAGTATATCTGCCTTTGGTAAATCAATTCCATAGTTTTAAGATGGGTTGGAGCATTTATTTTCAAAATGGTCTGCCATTTGGCTGTAAAATCAAGATATTAGAGTTTGCTGCACGTTTTAGAGGTGCCTCTAGGTCAAGGATGGTCAACTTTCCTGAAGTAAAAATTAAAGGCAATTTTTTTTCAGTTTGGTTAGCGTAAGGGAGGTTTATAACCCCTGTCAGATTTTTTTTTTTTGAAGGAATGCCTTCACTTCCTGTCCCATAGTGAAAACAGGAAGTGATAGGAAATCGCTGCAGATTAAGGAAATCCATTGGGGCTCCCCAGGTCCCCAGAACTAGTGTCCTCATTGTAAAATTCCCCCTCTATTACTTTTATGGGGACAACCCAAAAATTGGGATTTTCTAATCCACCATTTCTCTTCCATGTGTTCCATTCCATGTGTGGAGGCTTATCAGCGTTTAAAGAGGAGTCTTACTGAAGTCAATGGCTGAAGGGAACTGTGGGAGCCAAATCCATAGGAGTTCCTCCTCCTGGAGTGCCTCAGTTTGACTGTGGATTGACACAAGTGCGAGGTGAGGGCCTTCTTTCTTCAAAAAGAGACTTGAAGGCTGACCAAGATCAGGACCCTCAGTGTCATTTAATCATTGAAGCTTTGGCTAGATCCAGCATTGCTGTTAAAGAGTCCTGTGGTTGGCACTAATATACTACACCGAGAGTGGAATAGGTTGCAACTGAGAGACGGTCTGCTGTACAGGAGGGGTTCCACTGAAGATTTAGAGTAGACATGGCAACTCTTCCTTCCTGAAAAGCATCACACATCAGTGTTGGTAGCCCTGCATGATGAAAATGGACATTTAGGCATAGAAAGGACCTTTTGCTTAATCAGAGATAGGTTTTATTGGCCTGAGATGAGAAGGGAGGTAGAAAGCTATTGTCACTCCTATTTACCATGTATTCAGAGAAAGACTTTGCCAGTGTAAGCTGCTCCCATGGGACATCTGCAGCGTCAGGGGCCCATGGAGTTGGTCTGTATTAACTTCCTGTGCCTAGAACTTGATACAGGTGAAAAAAGTAACATTCTCGTGGTGACCAACCATTTCACCCGGTATGCCTAGGCTTACCCTACCAAAGATCAACAGGCTACTACTGAGGCAAAAGTCTTTGTGGAAAAATTCTTCATCATGGACTTCCTGTCAGGATTTATTCTGATCAAGGGAGGGATTTTGAAAGTTGATTAATACACCAGTTATGCAAGTTGCTGGGCATCAAGAAATCACAAACCACAGCATACCACCCTCAGGGAGATCCAGAACCTGAAAGGTTTAATCGAACTTTACTGAACATGTTGGGGACTTTGCCTACAGAAAAGAAATATTCACCATACAGACTTATGTTTAGGAGAGAAGCTTGACTCCCGATTGACCCAGTATTTGGAACAGCTGTGGATGATACCTCCCTGACTCCCCACAGGGGATATGTAGAACGTCTGAGTAAAAATTTGAAGCAAGCCTATGAGAAAGCTATGGGACATACTGCTACCAGAGAGCTGCGAAACAAAAATAATTTTAGTTCCAATATCTTTATTGAGCTTTGACAAATAATACAAAGAGAGAACATTAAAGTAGTGATAACAGTAGTGGTGTTCGTCCTAGGAATAACATAACATTCCATAGATTGTTAATGGGGTTTGTCTTTGCAATAACGGAAAAAAATGAGAGATGAGTTAAACATCCGTAGAAATATAACAGGCATGTATGCATCTATATATTGTCTCAGGAGATTCTTGGCTACCATCTCCCCTCCCGACACCCCTAATTGGAACACACTGTGGGGGGCGTAGACCTCTCTACTTATTTGCAAACTTGCATAAAGCGAGGTGTTATGGATGATCCAAACTATAATATGGCTGAACCTTCCACCTCTCATCTTTCAGAGCTCATCATACCTTAGAGTGGTAAGGGTGCGCTTGCCACGAGGACCAGTTGCTATTAAATTTGTGAATGGTGTCATTCTTAATGGCAAATGTATATTCTAAGGAGCAACATCTGTTTATTTCACCGACTAGCTCAGATAAGTTTGGGGGGTCCTGGGAGCTCCATTTTCTCACTATATGTAGTTTAGCGGATAGAAGAATATGTATGACCATGGGTCTAGCTTTAATATCAATATCGTTGAGATGAATGTGTAAGAGGGCTTGTTAGGGCGAGGGTGCCACGGGTGTGGAGTTAATCTCAGAAATCAGTTTAAATGTTTGATTCCAAAATGATTTGAGGGATTTACAATACCAAAGTATATGCACTAGCGAGCCTATGGAGTCACATTTTCTCCAACATTCGTTAGTGTTTTCTGAGGAGATTTTTTAACAAGTATGTAAGGAGTATGTAATCTGTGAACTATTTTCTGGTACAGTTTCCAGTGGTCTGCACATAATGTAGCTTTATATGTCTGTTGGAAAGCTGCCTGCCATTGGGTTTCAGAGAACTGCTGGCTCAGATCATTTTCCCATTTATTCATTGAGGGTGTTTTGGTGAGGTTGCGGGAGTCACATACTGTAGCTTGTTATAAAAAAGGGGATACTTTTGCGTTTGTTGTTTATATCGTAGAATTGATGTAGATCTTCATCTATCGGGATTGTGGAAGGGATCGCCTCCTTTCTAATTAGATGTGATAGCTGTATGTAGTGGTAGAACACAGAGTTTGGGAGGTTATATCAGGATTGAAAGTCTGCGAAAAGGAGAAGTTTCTAATCTTTGAGTATTTTGTTAGACTGCTGTAATTCCACACTCAGTCCAGGAGGAAAGTTGTACGTTCGAGGTCTGTGATTCCAGGAATTCTAGAGGAAGTTGGATGGACCTAGAGATTTTAATGGCTGATTTTCTGATAGCCAGAGTGGCTAGAGCCTGTGTAGTCGCTTGAATAGCCAGGTAGGGTGAGTTGGTGGGATGGTTGTGAGAAAGGGTATTCAATACCTGTGTTTTAAGGTGTTTAGTTTGCAGGAGGTGAGTTTCCATCGTGGACCAGGTTTTTTAGTGGCCATGGGTTCCACCAATATTGGTTTGGTCCAGGATGGAAGCAAGGTAGTAATGGTAAATGTCCGGCAGGGATAAACCCCCCGAGGTTCGCTGTTTTGTCAGAGTAGAGGTTGCACAACATGGTTTCTTATTTTTCTTTTTTTTTTTATTATTTACACTTTTGTTTCAATAGTTGTTTATTGAGTTTTCAAAATACATAACAAAGGTATGCGGAGCACATTTTTACAGTTTTCTCGTTTAGTTGTAACCTGCATTGATTATATTTAACTCTACGCATGTGTATGTGGGTGCCGTCTTGTGCTCCCCTCCACCCCATAGGGGATCAAGCTGTGGTGGGGGCACGAGGCAACACAGCCCAATTATGCAGTTAAGAAGTGCTTCCACAATACAAAACCAACAGACAGTATATAAAGTTTTCAGAAACAGTAAGCATATAATGTAAACAATGTTCAGAAGCTACTTGTGGTTGTTTAAGGGGGGGGGGGGCTAAGACTCCTAGTATCACATGTAAAATAGTCTTTATCATTAATGACTTAAAAATGGAATTCCTATACTGGGTCTGGGTCTAGATTGGGGTGGCAGATGTTGTTGTGGGTTGGGCCATAGCCATGATTCCCAGTATAGTTTGTCCATATGCTCCAATTCTTGTCAAATGATGAGCCTGACAATGCATTAACTGCTATAAGGCTTCCAAAGGTGTGATGTCTCTGGACTAGTTGCTTTACATCCGACACATTGATGGCCACATCTCCTTTCCATCTTTGGAGTATGAGTGATCGAGCCGCCAGTAGGATATGAGTGATTACTGTTCTGTAGTCTGGGGGAAATCTTTCTATGCCTATTTGTAGTATTGCTAGCTCTGATTCAGGTTTGGTCAGCCAGCCTGTTACTATGGATAGTAGTTGGAATACTTGGTTCCAGAAACTTCTTATGTTAGGGCATTCCCAGAATATGTGCAGGAGATGTCCGTGTTGTCTGCAGTTACGCCAGCAATCAGGAGATGACTCAGGGAAGATTAGGGCCAGTCTGTGCGGCGTATACTGCCATCTGTTGTAGATTTTCAGCATAATTTCCCGGTGACTGGTGCTATGTGATGCCTTGGATACACTTTTGAATGCCATCCTCCACTGAGCCTCTGAGAAGGACTTGCGCAAGTCTCTCTCCCATTTCAAGTGATTGTTGGTTTTGCGAAAGGCCTGTTTCCTTTGCAGCATGTTGTAGAAAAGTGTTATGCCCTTAGTTTTGGGTGTAGGTTCTCTGTAGTAGTCCCATACTGATTCAGGTATTTTAATGCTTGGGGGAGGGTGGCTGTTCAGGAACGTTCGTATTCATACAATTATGAAGTGTAGGTTGTTGGGTAAGTTATATTCAACCACCATTTGTTTAACCATCTTGGGGGCGGAGCTGGAGAGAAAGTCCTGCAGTGTGGTTATACCACTCTGTTGGAGCTGTTTAACTGAGATCATGGGCATTTTGTTAGATAATGTCCGGAGCGTGGGTTGTAAATCAGGAATGTGGGATATGTTGCTTCCCTGGCTTATCAGTATTCTCCATGCCTGGATAGAAACTTGAATGGTGGTTGGGAAATATTTCATAGGCCAGTGTTTCCAGGCGTCCCCTAGTAGGAGAGATTGTAAATCATTGGTTGGGGCTAGCTCTCTCTCCAGCTCGACCCACAAGGGAGCATTGGCCTCCTGGAACCATTCCCTTAGTTGGTCCAATCTAACCACCCAGAAATAGTCACATATGTCTGTTAGACCCGCACCTCCCACAGATTCGTGAGCTAGTAGGTTTCGGCATAAACACTTGGCTCTTTTTCCATTCCAAATAAATTTCCATAGGAGACTCGACAGGGTTTGTAAGTACTGAGAGGGAGTGGTAGTTGGGAGAACTCAAAAAATGTACAGTATCTGGGGTAGAATTGTCATCTTAAATGCTGCGAGTTTCCCCAACCATTAAAACTCTTTTTGGACATTTCTTTTAGTTGTTTTTCAATCTTGGCCAAGAATAGTTTATAATTTTTGGTAACAAGATCTTTGGTTTTTGGTGTTAGCATTATGCCTAGGTATTGGATGTACTGGTCAGTCAATTTGTATGGGAAGGATTGGGCGAGTTTCTACCTGCTGTCTTTGGGGACTCCCAAGTTTAGAATAAGGGATTTTGTAAAGTTGACTTTATAGTATTACATTTTGCTGAAGGCCTCTAGGACATTGTGGGCATTAGGTAGAGAAGTTGCTGGATTTGTCAACAGTAGAATGAAGTCATCCGCAAAAAGATTGATGTAATGGGACCGTGAGGCTATTTTGAATCCGGTGATCGAGGGGTGAGTGTGTAACTTTTCTGTGAGGGGTTCTATCATTAGGGTGAAAATGGAAGGTGAAAGAGGGCAACCCTGTCGAGTCCCATTGGTAATGTTAAACGGTTTAGACAGAAGTCCTGATGTGTACACCTGTGCTGTTGGTCGGGAGTATAGTGCCAGTATGGCATTTAAACAGGGGCCCTTGAAGCCGAATTTGGTGAGCACATGGGTCATATATCCCCAATGGACTCTATTGAACGCCTTCTCTGTGTCTATCGATAGAAGCAGAGAGGGCGTTCCAGTCTTCTCATCAAAGTGAATAACATTAACAAGCCTTCTAGTGGCATCTGCGGTCTGCCTCCCCCTCACAAATCCCATCTGGTAGCTGCCGATAAGTGATGGTAGGAATTTGGTTATGCGCTTGGCTAGCATTTCCGCGTATAATTTAATATCGGAGTTCAGTAGTGATATTGGTCTGAAGTTGGCTGGAGTAGTAGCGTCTTTCCCCGGTTTAGGTAGTGTTACAACGTATGCCTTGAGCATTTCTGGTGGGAATGCAGTGGTTGCCGCAGCAGTGGTGAAGACCTGTTGCAAGTAAGGGGAAAGGATTCACTTGAATATTTTAAAGTATTCATTGGCTAGGCCGTCTGGGCCTGGGGATTTCCCATTCGGGAGTGTGGTAATTGTGGCTTCTATTTCTCTGGGTGTGAAAGGAGCATTTAGTTCTGCTGTTTGCATTTCAGATAGTGTAGGGAGGTTTGATGATTGTAGGAACTCCTGAATGTCCTTCTCTGAGGGTTGTGGGGTTGTTGTATCATTACTTAAGTTGTATAGCGAGCCGTAGAAGTCTGCAAACATATCGGCTATGGCTTGGGGATTAGATACTTTGTGCTGGAGAGTCGGGTGAGTGAGGTAAGCGATTCTTGTTTTTGTGCGAGCTGCCTTAAGTTTATTGGCAAGGTACTTCCCCGCTTTGTTGGCGTTGGCGTAGTGTGCCAATTTTAGGCATCTTAAGTGATAGTCGTATTGTTGTGTTAACAGTTTCCTTAGATTTTCCCGAAGCTGAGATAACTGTTGTGTTATGGTCTTGTTGATTGATTCTAGGGAGTGAATATCTTTTAGAAGGGAATTGAGTTTGACGTTGTATTGTTTTTTATGCCGTGCCCCTTCTTGGATGAGTATGCCCCGTATATATGCCTTATGGGCATTCCATAGTGTGTATGGGTTTCCTACAGATTTTTCATTCGTGATGAAAAAGTCTTGCATGTGTTGGGAAATGTTTTTGTTGTACTGGGGGTCCTGTATAATTTTGTTGCAGCGCCAGATGGGGGAGGAGCGAGAGGCGTCACCTACAATTATAGATATGGTAATGGTTGCGTGGTCCGACCAGGTGATATCATGTATTTTGGCTTCGGATACCTTTTGCGTTTCTTATTTTTCCATAAGTACTTCAGAATCAGTGAACGAGTTTTCCGGAAGAAGTAAAATGGAGATCGGGATCGTACAAAACAAATACAGTAGTTTGGGTAATACAATCATTTTAAATAGCTGAATCTTACCTGTGACTAGTAGTTCCAGTTTGGATAGGGTGGCCAGTTCCTTGGGAAGTTTATCTAAGAAGGTCTGGAAGTTGCATTTATAGGTTCTGTCTGAGGTGTTAGGGATATTTATGCCCGGGTATTGGATGTAGGAGTCTGTCCATGTGTAGGGGAAGCGTGTAAGTATCTTTTGTTTAAGTGTTGGTGGCATATTTATTGCTAGTATTTGGGATTTATTTTCATTGAATTTATAGTATGAGACTGCTGAGAATTTAAGGAGTAGTGTTTTTAATTCCTGTAGGGAGCGGAGGGGGTTTGTGGCTATTAGGATTACATCATCGGCGAATAATCCAATTTTATTTTGGGTATGGCCTATCTGAATACCCTTCACAATATAAGAGGATCAGCTCGTGTGCGCTAGGGGCTCCATGATGAGAGCATATATCAGCACGGACAGCGGGCAGCCTTGTCTTGTGCTGTTTGATATCATGAATTTCTTGGAGAGCGTACCTGCTGTGAGAACTTTGGCTCAGGGCACTGTATAGAGTGTTAACATTGCTTGTAGGATTGGGCCCGAGAACCCAAATTTACCTAAGACCTCTCTGGGGAACCCCCAGTGCACATGATCGAATGCCTTCACCGCGTCTAACATGAGTCACAGTGTCAGCGTTTTTTGGATCTCATCGTATTTAAGGATGTTCAAAATCCCTCTTGTGGCATCTGGGGCTTGGCGTCCTTGGTGTCCTTTAACCGGTTCAGCCCCAGTGCCGTAAATAGGCGGCGGCTGGTTTTGAGCAGCTGTACCGGGACATAGCCTGCAGCTGCAGGCTATATCCCGGTATCTTTTTATAGAGCGGACGGTTGGCTATCCAGGGATAATGACCGATTCAGCTCAGGAGCCGCTCTTCATTATCCCAGGGGGTGGGAGGGGACATCCCCCCCTTCCGCCACCTTCTCCGGCCTCCCGTCCCACCGGGAGACCGGAGCAACGATCCGGCGCCTCCGCCGGCTAGAAGGAGACCTGACAGAAGCCTGAATCAGCTCCGATCGGGTCTCCTTCGGCAAATTCCGGAAGCGACGTCACAACGTCACTTCCGGTTTACTCGGCGGCTAACGGTGCCAATTTTTATAAAATGACAGTATTCAGAATCACCATTTTTGGCAATCTGAATACTGTGAAGTGCAAAGTGTAGACCCCCATCCCTCCAAAAAGTGTACCTGTCACCATATATTACTATCACAAGGGATGTTTACATTCCTTGTGATAGCAATAAAAGTGATCAGATTTTTTTTTTAAAGGAACAGTGTTAAAAATAAATAATAAAAAAAAAATTTAAAGCGCCACCGTCCCCGCAAGCTCGCACAGCAAATAAAACGCATACGTAAGTCGCGCCTGCATATGAAAACCGTGTTCAAACCACACATGTGAGGTATCGCCGCGATCGCCAGAGTGTGAGCAATAATTCTAGCAAAAGACCTCCTCTGCACCTCTAACCTGGTAACCGATAAACATTTTTAAAGCGTCGCCTATGGGAATTTTTAAGTACCGGACTTTGTCGCCATTCCACGAGTGCGCGCAATTTTCAACCGTGTCATGTATGGTATCTATTTACTCGGCGTAACATCCTCTTTCACAATATACCAAAAAATTGGGCTAACTTTACTGTTGTCTTATTTTTTAACTGAAAAAAATTGCGCTTGAAAGACCGTGTGACAAAAAGTATTGCAATGATCGCCATTTTATCCTCTTTTATTTTATAGCAAAAAAAACTGTTTCTAGCTTGTAACCAACAAATGTAAAAAAGTGGCCCGGTTGGTAAGTGGTTAATAATACCTACTTGGTCTGGGTGAATATGTGAAGGTAGGATATTCAGTAGTCTCAGGGCTAGTGCCTTGGCATAAATCTTTATGTCGGAGTTAAGTAGGAATATAGGTCTATAATTACCTGGTAGGGATGTATCTTTGCCTGGTTTACTAGATGGGGCGTCAAGGTGTCCATATATTTTTGGTAACACTCATTAGGAAATCCGTCAATCCCTGGAGTTTTTGATTTAGGTAGGCTCAAAATAACCTTTCTAACCTCAGATTCTGTGAATGGTTGGGAAAGTGTGAAAAGTTGTTCTTTGGTTAGACTGGGTAAATCGAGTGGGTTGAGGAATGCTCGAACTTGCTCCATCGTAGGTTGGGGGTTTCTGAGTCAGCTTTAAGGTCGTACAGAGCGGAGTAGTAGGTTCTAAAAACCTCTGCTATGTCTTTGGGAGATGTGACCTTGTTTCCTGATTTTTCTTGGGTCATGTAAGATATTTTATGTGTTATATGTTTACCTTTGATGCATTTCACTAGAAAGGCACCGGCTTTATTGTTTAAAGTGTAAAATTGTGCTTTTAGGGATTTTATATGTTTTTCGTGTTGACACAGCAGGAGGTCTCTCAGAGAGATTCTTAGTCTTAAAAGTTCTACTGAGGTTTGGTGGGAAGGGTTTTTTTGTTAATATCCTCTAGGTCGCAAATTTGTTGGATGGTTTGTTTTATATTTTTATCCCTATTTTTCTTAGAACGGGAACTAATTTGTAGAAATATACCCCTCATGTAGGCCTTGTGTGCGTTCCACAGGACAAAACGGTCCGTGGAAGGCATATCATTAGTGGAAAAAAATAATTTATGGGTGTCCCTGACCGGTTTTTTAGTTTCCGGGAGAGTCAGTAGGTATGTGTTCATCCTCCACACCGATAGGGGTCTTAGTTTGGCTGAGGAGGAGAAGGTGATTGAGATGGGCGCATGGTCTGACCAGGATATAGTGCCTATCGTAGATGAGGTAACGTGTGGGAGGGCGCATTGGTCTGTCAGAAATAAATCAATTCTGTGTATGATGTACCATAGAAAAAAAAGAGCAGTCCTTCTCATTCATGTGGTGAGTTCTCCAAATGTCAAACAGATTGTGGGTACGCAGAAAATTGTTCAAGCTACAGGATTTCCTTTGGGACTTGGTGGAGGAGTCCAGTAGAGGATCTCCCACTGCATTAAGGTCTCTGCCAATAATCAAGAAACCTTGCTTGATGGTGGCAACTTTCTTCCGTACCTTCTTTAACCACTTCAGATCCGCGCTATTGCCATGGACGTCGTCCCCTGTGCACGCTCCTCGCGCGCCCCCTGGCGGCAGTGGCGGCGCGTGCCTCACGCTGCGCGAGCGTGCCCGTGGCTCGGGCGGACTCGATGTCCGCCCGAGACCCGCCGATCTCTTTTAGGAGCCTCAGAACGGGGAACCGCCGATGTAAACACGGCGGTTTTTATACAAGGGACCCACACAAGATTGACACCCCCCCCGTCCCGACCGACCCTGTATTGTCTAGATTGACTAGGGTCACTGTCCCTAGTCATCTAGACCATACAGGGGACAGTGTCTTGCCCCTTGGCGGCACAAATGTAGCCGCCAAGGGGCAAGACTCCGAGGATTTTCTCTAGCCGCCCAGAGCCCGCCTGTAGCTCAGGCGGGCTCGGTGCCCGTGCGAGCGCGTCGCACTCCGTGCGCG
>BLSH010357548.1:1262554-1320373 GCA_018402905.1 Glandirana rugosa | reverse complement strand
TGACACACACATTTTGCAGAACAGTGATATGGGTACTCCCGGCTTATTTATACTTTTTTGACACAGTTTGAAGATGATTTTAGAACAGTTCTATGGCCTCTAATGTTAATTAATACTTTTCAGACCCATTTTGAAGATGATCTCCATTTTTGCATTTTTTATGTTTTTATTTTTTAAAAAATATTTAAAGTTATTTCCCTGTCCCCATTTCTTTGTAGGGCACTTGTCCCACCCTTACCCCCATTTTCCTTCCTTTTGCAGACCTCCAGGACCTTCCTGGACTTTTTTACAGCATTTTTAAGATTTTTCATTAAAATTACCAGAACCCCGGACCCGAACCCGGACTTTTTTTGAAAAGTCCGGGTCCGGGTCCCGGACACCCCAAAGTTCGGTACAGACCCGAACTTTACAGTCCGGGTTCGCTCAACTCTAATTGAAACCCTTAAAGTGTACTGGATTAAAAGGAGCACACCTAAAAATAAGTACTTGTTATTGTTTGCAGAGATTATCAGACAGATTGGGTAATCTCTGCACCTTTATGATGCTGTTATGTGTTTTCTTTTAAATATTTTGCATACAAATGGGAATATAATTTTTTATTGTCGTGTGCAGAGATCAGTGGGCATTCTTAGCAGGATTCTTCCGCAATGTACTGCAGCAGTGGGCCTTTCAGTACAGCAAGGAATTGTGAAAAAACTCCTCAAAATACTGAAGGTAAAATACATTACAAAATAAGTGACAAGAAATAAAATACAGAGACGATAACATCCTTTTAATTTTATGTTATACATTGCATTAATAAGATGACTTCAGGCTTGTTAGACATTGCAGTGTATTAGTGGAGAAGGCCTGGAGGGTTTTATAGCATACAGTGATTCTCTACATAACTGGGAGCAATGCACTTTTATCACTTCTGGAAAACAACCCACCAAGATGAGATGCATACTTAATTAATTCAAAAGACTGCCAAGAGTGCATTTTGAAACATGACAGGTACTTTTCCCTAAGACAGACTGTATCAACACAATATATTATGGCATGAACCTTTCTTGTTATACATACAGTATCTCGCAAAAGTTAGTACACCCCTATTTTGTAAATATTTTATTATATCTTTTCATGTGACAACACTGAAGAAATGACACTTTGCTACAATGTAAAGTAGTGAGTGTACAGCTTGTATAACAGTGTAAATTTGCTGTCCCCTCAAAATAACTCAATACACAGCCATTAATGTCTAAACTGCAGCCAAAAGTGAGTACACCCCTACGTGAAAATGTCCAAATTGGGCCCAATTAGCCATTTTCTCTCCCAGTGTCATGTAACTCATTAAAGTTACAAGGTTCCAGGTGCGAATGGGGATAAGGTGTGTTAAATTTGGTGTTATCGCGCTCACTCTCTCATGCTGGTCACTGGAAGTTCAACATGGCACCTCATGGCAAAGAACTCTCTGAGGATCTGAAAAAAGAATGGTTGCTCTGCATGAAGATTGGCCACGACCATACAGTAGTTTAGCAGAAGAGGTTCCACTCAGAACAGGCCTCACCATGGTCGACCAAAGAAGTTGAGTGCACATGCTCAGCGTCATATCCAGAGGTTGTCTTTGAGAAATAGACGTATGAGTGCTGCCAGCATTGTTGCAGAGGTTGAAGGGGTGGGGGGTCAGCTTGTCAGTGCTCAGACCTTATGCTGCATGCTGCATCAAATTGGTCTGCATGGCTGTCATCCCAGCCTCTTCTAAAGATGATGCACAAGAAAGCAAACAGTTTGCTGAAGACAAGCAGACTAAGGACATGGATTACTGGAACAAAGTTCTGTGGTCTGATGAGACCAAGATAAACTTATTTGGTTCAGATGGTGGCAAGCGAGTGTGGTGGCAACCAGGTGAAGAGTACAAGGACAAGTGTGTCTTGCCTACAGTCCAGCATGGTGGTGGGAGTGTCATAGTCTGGGGCTGCATGAGTGTTGCCAGCACTGGGGAGCTACAGTTCATTGAGGGAACCATGAATGCCAACATGTACTGTGACATACTGAAGCAGAGCATGATCACCTACCTTCAGAGACTGGGCAGCAGGGCAGTATTCCAACATGATAACGACCCCAAACACACCTCCAAGACGACCACTGTCTTGATGGACTGGCCAAGCAGGTCTCCAGACCTAAACTCTATTGTGAGGCGTCCTCAAATGGAAGGTGGAGGAGCACAAGGTCTCTAACATCCACCAGCTCTGTGATGTCGAGTGGAAGAGGACTCCACTGGCAACCTGTGAAGCTCTGGTGAACTCCACGCCCAAGAGGGTTAAGGCAGTGCTGGAAAATAATGGTAGTCACACAAAATATTGACACTTTGGGTCCAATTTGGACATTTTCACTTAGGGGTGTATTCATTTTTGTTGCCAGCAGTTTAGAAATGAATGGCTGTGTGTTGAGTTATTTTGAGGGGGAATCAAATTTACACTGTTATGCAAACTGTACACTCACTACTTTACATTGTAGCAAAGTGTAATTTCTTCAGTGTTGTCACATGAGAAGATATAATAAAATATTCATAAAAATGTGAGGGGTGTACTCACTTTTGTGAGATACTGTATGTATTATTGTATATAATGTTATATAGGTATGCAAGTGCATTAAAACTTCTAAATTGTTTCCAACAAGCTATTTTTTAAAATTAGTTTATAAAGACAAAAGCTTTATTGTGTCATGTGCTGGATTATTGACACAGAGAGTGTGGTAAACCCCTAAGCCTAGACCTGACACACTGGAGTTGGAGCCACTGTATCACAACAGCTTATTTTAGAACAGGGATCAGACTTCCAGAAGGCCACAGCTCTTGGCTGTTTTTGTTATTCATCTTAACACCATCAGCTTAGTGACCATTGACATCACCCGGTCCCCAATCATTTACTAGCTGAGAATCCTCAGACATATAAAAAAAGAGGCAGGGTTAGTGTAACATCCCTGACAAAAAATGGCTACTTGGCCATATTCAGGCAATGACATGGAGTAAAATTGACTGTGGCCATGTTTGGTCAATGACATAATTTAGGAGACCCTAGCTATTGTGTTACACAAGCATTGTTGTTTGTTTGCCTTTTAATAATTTGTCCCTTCCTCACTGTAGCTTGGAGATGCTCTGTATAGTTAGTCCCACCTTCTTTTCAGTGTGTCTTTAGTTTCTGTTCTGAGCCATTGTATGTGCTGGAGCTAGACATACTATGATTTTTTTGAAGTTCATCTTTGAAGAATTGCGCAAGTTTTCAAATAAAGCTTTCTATGATCTGTAAGATGTCATTTGGATTGAGTGACTATCTGCTATCTTACCACAATGGGATCAGTTATGGAGATCATATGTTCAGCGCTTAGACTGGAGAGACAGAACATGGCTCCTTTGTTTAATCTTAACAGTACGGCCCAGGGAGATGTCCAGTCAGCCACGGGATCAGATGGGTCCATCGGTCAGCGGGATTTTTTTTATTGTGTCAGGCCTCATTCATTGTGGTTGATGTGGATCTGCATTAATGGATGGTGTGATTGGCAATGGATGTACTTCATAGCATTTTTTATAAAGGACTTGACAAAAAAGTGTGTATTTTTCTACCGTTTAAATGCTTATGTGAATTCACATGGGGAGGAGCTAGTATCCAGATGCCCTCTTATTATTAACAGAGGTTCCAGATTTCAGTTTGATCACAGACAACCACAACCAATGGGCCAGCATTGTAGTGAGGAGATCCTTGTCCTAATCAACTTGGAGATAAGGTGCTTTGCCAGGAGGTTTCCCGTGGCAAGGTACCCCCCTTACGACAAGGACATGTGAATTGATATAACCCAGGAGGGGGAAGCCACATGCTCATCTCCCTCTTTCCTGGGCTCCCAGGCTTCATGCTTGGAAAAGAGGGGAAGTGGGCGTAACTGGCTCCAGGCACAGAATATCATGAACACTAGAAGCCCTATGGGTAATTGTGTATAATCATGGGCAACATAAAAAAGACAATGAATTATCAGGTTACAAAAAGTCCAATAGTCCAATCAATGGCTAGTAGTGGCAGCCATCCTCAGAGGTAAGCCAACTTTATGAATTCAAGCAAAAAAGAACAAAGGAAGAGCCACCTTAGTAGTAAAATGAATAGTTATACTCATAAGGTTAAAAACACTCACAGCAAAAAGGTGAAACAAAAGCTCACCTGGTGCATGTAGGGCCGCTCCGGTCCATCCCACAGACATTGCGCTGCACATAGGGGACACAGTAACCACTGTAGCTGGTAACAAGGCTGGATAGCTTCCAGAGAAGCCAGAAGATGTGACATCACCAAAGGCGGGGAGTTGGTCAGGATACACACAGGAAGAGTCCGCTGTGATTGACAAGGCTATGCGCTCAGAGCTTCAGCTCCTTCTAAAGGCCTGGAGGTGTATTGCTCTGACAGTCTATTTATAATTGAGTGCCAGTTGTGGGACTACTAGGGCCAGCCACCCCGCAAAAGGACAAAGAAATGTTTATAGCAGCAATTATGACAGGTGGCTGGGGGGGAGGAAGGAGGGAAGGGCAAGGGGGTGCGGGAAGAAAAGGGACACCTGTACTGATATCCATAGGTGTGCGCAGCCTATTGCATTTGGGTGTGCACCCTAAAGCTCAAACACACGTGTTTCTACATATATATATGACCCCGGCACATTGATCTCCTTTCTGGGCACAGTGAAAGAGAAGAGTATAAACAATTCTATTATGGCATAGCCAGCAAGAGGGAGGTCTTTCACATCTTCCTGCCAGCACACCTAGCAATAATACCAATGCCCATGGCATGATTAGGGTGTTCCCAGGCACACCCGGAACACCCTGTGCGCACGCCTATGCTGATATCTCAAAAGTAAGAGCATATACAGTAAGAGCATATTAAAAGCATATATGAAACAAAAGACCATTATGGGGATAAAAAAACATTTTGAACCATTAATAACATTTCACATTATTAAGGGGGAAGTACGGGGAACCTCAGTTTGAATATATACTTTACTGATGCATTTCTCATATACAGTAAATCCGTGCCTAAAGAATCTTAGACATAAGCATATGCATTATGCCATATATGTAGGATATTATATTGTACTTACAGTAGCTGAGAAGGAGAGACCCACAGACTATATGTTGTTCAATGTGTTGGGGACCATAAGGGTCCGCTAAAAAGACCCTCTCATATATATTTGTAAGATGAAACCGCTATAGGCAGAAAAATATGCAAAATACAGAGAAACATGGGTTGGAAGCTTGAATAAATGCCAAAAATGAGTAGTATGTTAGATAACTCAGAGCAAGGAGTGAATCTCAATTTCTTTGTTTAACCCTCCAGGTGTGAGAGTACCTAGAAAATAGATTCAGGAGGTTTTGCGCTGGCACCGGCATTTGAAATGCTCAGCCAGGGGGAGATTTCTAGGAACTGCCTCAATAATCCAAACCAGTGGTGGATTTATTGTGATATTGTAAGAAATGCTTTGGGACGCCATGGTGGTCCTTACCTCCCTCAATGAATCTCCTATGTTCACCAAAACTTTTTCTAATAGTTCTAATTCTTCTACCTTTGTAGAAGAGGCCACATGGACAGGTGAGACAATACAGAATTCTATAAAGTACCCTATTTTTATCACTTGCCCAAGGTACATAAAGACCTGGCTAACCCACCTGGTCATCCTATTGTGGCTGCAATGGACAGTGTAACCAGTGGATTTTTTATCTATATTGACCAAATCCTTCAGCCACTGGCCCAAAGGTTACCATCTTATATCTGTGATGGTTCACAGTTACTGGATTTGATTGCCGTGTATACATGGGAGCCCACATACTGCTGGCTCTCCTTGGATGTAACATCCCTGTATACATTCATCCCGCAAGAGGTGGAAATATGAGCCGTCTAATACTTCCTGGCGAATGACCCTATTATTAAATCCAGACAAGCCCACTTTATTCTTGAGATATTAACATACTGCTTGAAACATAATTATTTCAAATTCAATGGGACCCACTACCTGCAAGTCAATGGCACAGCAATGGGGCCAATTTTGCCCCTCCTATGCAAATCTTACCATGGGTCACTGGGAACATCTGTACTTGTCATCCAGCCACCCTTTTACCGCCCATGTAGTTTTCTATGGGTGGTATATTGATGGCATAGTCATCATATGGGATGGCTCCAGTCAAGACATTGACGCCTTTGTGGATTATTGCAACCACAATACCTTGGGCTTAGCCTTTACCCATGTCGCACCCAGATTCATTAACACTTTTGGATCTAGAACTATGTCATGAGAACAGTGCCATCTATGCCAAGAATTTTGTCAAACCAACTGCAGGAAACTCTTTCATACATTTCCGTAGTTGTCACCATCCTAGATGGGTAAAAAAATATGCCCCACAGACAATTCTGTCGTTTTTGGAAACATTTCACACACGCGATTCTGATTATGTTACCCATGGCCAATTACTTACTAAAAAATTTTTGGATAAAGGTTACCCTCCCCCCTCACTGGTGGATGAAGCCTTTAAATGGTATCTGAATCTAGCTCCTAGCCAGTGCAAAGATCAATCTTCATCCAACACAGTGCAACCAATCAGATTCACTACACAATTTCACAATAAATATAAAAGAATGGAAAGTATCCTGGCAAACCATTGGTCCATATTACTTGAAGACCCCCCACCTTAACACTTCCCTGACAACCAAAGAGAAAGTATCATATAGGAGAGCAAGGGATATCAAGAGTAAGATAGCCCACAGTAAAATCACTACTACCCCTACTGTTCATTCTTTGACACTAATCCCACTGGTAGGGATGTATCAGTGTAAAAAGGTTCTCTGTCTCACCTGACCATTTGTACAGCATGGCCAAAAAACCTTCTTAGTGAAAGGCAAGACCTATACTATCCAGGAGTTCTGTAATTATTCTACTGAGTTCGTAGTGTATTGTCTCACCTGACCATGTGGCCTCTTCTACGTAGGTAGAACAATTAGAGCTCTTAGAACTCTATTCATCTTTGGCATTTGTTCAAGTTTCCAACCCATATCTCTCTGTATTTTGTATATTTTTCTGCCTATAGAGGTTTCATCTCACATATATATATAAATATATATATATATTTATATATATCCCTCTTTTTAGTTGACCCTTATGGTCCCCAACACATTGAACAACATATAGGCTGCTTATCTCTCCTACTGAGCTACTGTAAGTACAATATAATATCCTACATATATGGTCATGGGTTTTACCCCCATAATGGTCTTTTGTTTCATATATGCTCTTACTTTTGAGATATCAGTATATTTGTCCTTTTTGCCCCGCCCCCCAACCACCTGTCATAATTGCTGCTATGAACGTTTGTTTGTCCTTTTGCGGGGTGGCGGGCCCTAGTAGTCCCATGGCCAGCACTCCATTATAAATAGACAGGCAGAGCAATACACCTCCAGGCCTTTGGAAGGAGCTGAAGCTCAGAGTGCATAGCCTTGTCAATCACTCTTCCTGTGTGTATCCTGGCCGACTCCCCACCTTCGGTGATGTCACATTTGCTCTGCGGTCCACTGCGGCACTTCCGGCTTCTCTGGACGCTATCCAGCCTTGTTACCAGCTACAGTGGTTACTGTGTCCCCTATGTGCAGTGCAATGTATGTGGGGTGGACTGGAGCAGCCCCTACATGCACCAGATGAGCTTTTGTTTCACATTGTTTGTGTGAGTGTTTTTAACCTTATGAGTTAAACTGTTAATTCTAATACTACACTCAGGTGGTGCTTCCTTCTTTGTTCTTTTTTGCTTTCTTGCTTGGATAAGGATCTGGTATTCTTTGTAGCACTACCCCCATGAGGGCCGCTCAAAGATTCTGTACCCCACTGTTTGCATTTACCTTGCAAGTCATCTGATACCTCTGACACTCTGGGTTCTGACATTTCTGTTATAAACAAAGAATTTAAATGCCCACACACATGCAAAGTAAGCCAGGTAGATGGGTTTATTGGCAGATTGCTGGCAGGGAATTCAGTAACGAAGAGTTTGTAACATACAATAGATAAGACACGGTCAGTAAACTTGGTGGCAAGACCAATTAAGAAATAAGCAGTTAAACACTTCAAAACATATAATCATCAGAATTGACCCCTGTATAGAGTCTATGTCTATAATATAGGCCAAAAAGAGTAGAGGAGTGACTAGGCTTCAGTGAAACCTTTCCCTTTTATCCCCTGACACCAACAGTCTCAGTAGTGTGCAAACTCTAAATTCACACTAAGCAAACACGCTAAAGTTCTTGCACCTATTCTCTAACAAAGAGCCCTTGTTACTGTATGGGCCTGGGTAGGCACCAAGTGTTCTTATCCCTTGTAGGGGAGAGATATTCTGTAGTCCTTTGAAGAGGAAGGCTTGGAGGAAAGGTTTGAGTCTCCAGCTAGCTCTTTAAAATGTGCACAATGTGTCCTGGCAGACAATATGTACACTAGATTCTCTCAGTATGGATTAAAGTATAACAAGGATCCCCTTGCAAGCTTGGTGGAATGAATAAGGCAACAGTGTCTGCATGCAGTGTCCTTTGGTGCACAAAGAATGAGCAAGTGCACACTCACTAATCCCAGTGACCTTCAGTGTTGAGAAGTGGTGTGAAGGCCCCCGCAGCAGGCCCCTGCAGAGTCTGACTCAAGGGTCAAAACTCAACCCCGTATCGCACTTTGCTACCGTCCAGCTGGATCTGGCATGGATGTGATTAGGCCCTCCAGGCCCTTGCCAAACAATCAGATGTGTCTGGCATTGGATGCAGCAGCTCACAATGACTCTCTCTCTCCCTGTAGCACATGCTGCGA
Organism: Glandirana rugosa; assembly: GCA_018402905.1. Taxonomy (NCBI): domain Eukaryota; kingdom Metazoa; phylum Chordata; class Amphibia; order Anura; family Ranidae; genus Glandirana; species Glandirana rugosa. The sequence continues at coordinate 1,311,535 of BLSH010357548.1, read as the reverse complement.
CCCAGCCACAGCACAGTCTAACACAGAGTAACTGCTTGCAGATCAAGGCCACGGTCCCAAGAGAGCGATCTCATCCCCTCACAGGCTTTTATATTATCTCTCCCAGCATTCTGTTCTCCCTTCTGCAGCTGGCTGATGCTTGTAGTCCAATACAGTCTGACTTGAGTGCAAGCCGTGACTCTTTGGACTACATGCCCCAAAAGTGCTTTGCTTCACTCTTAGGTATTATTCACTATGCTTTCAGGATGTGACATACAGTCCAGGCTGAGCACTAGGAGGGGACAGTTTCACTGCAGCAAGTGCTGCAAATTGTTTCCTGATAATGCAGGCAATATTAGCCAGCTCCTGGCTATACTTGTTTAAGTGTCCCCTTACAATCTGGCTTTGCCTGCAAATCCCCAAAGAAACTGCATTCCTAAAACTCACTAAAGACCTACTAACTGCTAAAACCACTGACAATTACTCCATACTCATACTATTAGACCTTTTTGCTGCCTGATACAGTTGACCACCCACTCATTCTCAAAATGGCCTCCAAGACTTTGCTCTGTCATGGTTCTCTTCCTATCCATCTCAGGGCACCTCCCGTGTCACCATAACTCGACCCCTCTTCTTCTCTTCCTCTTTCTGTAGGGATTCTCCAAGATTCTATCCTTGGATCCTTTCTATTTCCTATTCACACCTCCTCCCTCATTTGACCTTGCATGGCTTCCAATACTATCTGTATCCTGATGACACCTAAATCTATCTCTCTCTTCCTCAGCTTCACCACTGCACTCTCCTCATGCATCACTAATTTACTGACATATTAGACTTTCTCAAACTCAATCTTTCCAAAACAGAGCTCATGGTGCTTCCACCTCCCATGTCTCCTCACCTGTGTTTTAAAGATCAATAGCATAACTATCAATCCTTTTCTTACATCACGGTGCTAGGTGTAATCCTAGACTCTAATCTCTCTTTTGAACCCAACATCTGATCACTGTCCAAATCCTAATACCTTTAATTTTATAACATTTTCAGAATTCACCCTTCTTTAACAAATAACACCACAAAGATGTGAATTCACTCCCCTTTCTCTCTAACCTAGACATTTTCGACTCCTTCCTTGTTGGACTTCAAAATGCCTTTGTTCATCACCATTATATGGAGGTTGGGGAGATCAGTAGTTTACAGACAATAGGATTGTAATTTCAGATGATCTCAGGAATTTACATTGCATTTCTGGCAAGATCAACAGGTATTTTCTGTACTTGTTAAATATGTTCGTAGCCTGAAAATTAAAAACAAAGTTCATGGTTAAGGACAAAAGATTCATGACCGATGGCCTGCTATAAGTAAGAGAAAAAAAATAGAACTCTTTTCTGGATATTCTCTTAGAATATACAGTATGTTTTATATTGGTTTTATGAGATTTGGTTAGCATAGAAAGATTTTGTAATGGTTTTGACTTATCTGCTGATTGATGTGCATGTAAACTTCATAATGTCTGACTGCACATTTTGAGCTTATTATACTCAGTTGTGTAGGTCATTAGCTATGCCTTTAGCTTTAAATGTTACTGTGTGATAATGATTGTTTTTATACATAGGCAGGTGGACAGAAAACATCGTTGTATGCTGTCAAAGGGCTTGCTGTGTGCACCAAAGAGGACATCCTGGCATGTAAAGATGTCATCAAGTATGATAAAGGTAAGTTTAAGTTATTAAATAATAAGGTGCAGAATATATGAACTAAGGTTCTATGTCTCCAGCTGTGTGGTAGAAATAGTGACTCCAATTCTGGTAATATTTTTAACTGACCAGAATAAAATAACAAAAATAGAAAGTAAGAAGCAGAAATAACATACATCTGAATTAAAACTACGGTGCTTTCATCTGTGGAATTAACATTACAATGCTATCAATTGTAGAGTCAGGCTGGGTTCACACTATTGTGACTTGGATGCGGTTTTCCCTGCAACCAATTTGCATAGCAGAAGATTGTAGAGCCAGTTCACACATCTCCGCAGCGACTTGGGTGTGAATTGCATGGGAGTCTTGTCCGTATTTTGGTCTGTTTAAGGTCCAAATTCAGCCCAAAATTTGGGTTGAAATTAGACCTGAAACGGTGAATGGAGATTCACCGGACTCCTGCTGTGAGCCGCTGCATTCTCTAGTGTGAACCCAGCCTAAAGCAGTCCATAAACATCAAAGTGGAAGTCCACCCTAAGAGTAAAATCTATGCAACTACAAGCATCTACGATCTAAGATGAACCTATCTAGCCCTGTAAAGAAGAAATTGTTATACATACCTCTTCTGAAGCCGCTCCAGTCTGGCCTCCAGTGGCGGAAATTAATGTGAAGGGACATGACCCATAGACTTACTATGGGGCTTCTGTTGTCGGCTGCCTCTTCTGCACCCAGCCTCCACAGAGAAGCCGTCGCTGACAGCTCAGTGTGGAACCGGAGCTTCAAAAAAGGTATATGTAGTGATTTCTTCTTTACAAGATTAGATAAGTTAGTCTTAGATTGTGGATGCCTTTAGAGTTAGAGATTGTAGTGTTATGGTGGACTTCTACTTTAAGTACTGGCAAGCATCAGTCTTCTTTAGCATGCACAAACCAATATATCTCTAGAAAACATCAAACTTTATATGCATATGCAAATAAGATTCTGCAAATTACAATTGAAAGATATACACTGATAGGCATCTGATGAGTATGGGCACCTTTTAAAGCTAACCATTATCGACGACCTACACAAAGCACATTTTATTAGTGTGCTTTCTGCTAGTTATTGCTGGCCAGCTTCACAATTCTGCTTCCTCTTATGTTGAAGGTTTAATTCCTACATTTGAAGTGCTAGACACTCATTAACTGGGGTTATATAGTTTTACATGCAGCATTTATTACTATTAAGAGGTTGAAGCTTTTATCTTTGTATGTATTATGACCATATGCTCACCAGGAGCCTCAAAGCAAGGTCCTCTTAATTACAGTATAGTTAAACTATACTGTAGGTGCATGGCTTCATAGTGACAGGGCTATGCAGAAGGAATATTTTGGGGTTGATTTACAAAAACTGGAGAGTGCAAAGGCTGGTGCAGCTCTGCAAAGAGACCAATCGAACAAGCTGAATTTAGAAGCTGATTGGCTACCATGCACAGCTGCACTAGATTTTGCACTTTCTAGGTTTAGTAAATCAACCCTTTTGTGTCAAGGTGGTCATTATGGACACTTCAGGGGCAACTGTGGCCCTACACATGTAATTGTGGCAATAGTGGTAATACACATATAACTTTAGCGATTATACTGCTGTCTTTGTCTAGCTTGCTATTTTTCTCTTTTCATCTTTATCTGATGCCCATCAAAGACACAGAAAATGAGGGGAAATCTCTTCAAAGAACGCAATGAATTTTCTCATGTGCAGTTCTCTTGCCATTACTGAAAACACCAGAAAAATGCTTGAGCACAAGGAATTCTGTTATTCTAATAAAGTATCAATAAAAATGCATATCCTACATTTTTAAAGCAATTTCCCCTGCCATATTAGCCAAAGGCAGTGCTCAAAATATAATGTTTAGTAAACCTTGCGCTGGAAGAATCCAATCAGACTGCTGCACTTTTTACAATCCTGAATACAGGATAAAATAAACTATAAATAAAAAAGAATAAGGTTGCACTGACTGATGAATAGCAATCAGAAATGTATTAAATAAATCCAAAAATAAAATATCAAGTAATTAAATAAAAAAAAGTCCATATTAAGTCAATTCAGAAAAAATATTTAAAGTGTGCTGCTCCCAGTGCTATGCACTCAAATCTTATAAAGTACTCCTGTGTTCCATCAGTGCTGAAAGATGTATTATGCTCTCACCAGATAATTATGATCTCCAGATCTTAAGAGATCATAATAAGCATAGGGTTAAGATGTACAATTCTACAGCCAGTGAAAGGAGAAGCTCCAATGGAGACAATTTAAAGGGACAATACTGAATTATCGATCTATAGTCGACTACCCATTTGATCAACAAGACATGCGGGAAGTGAATATCAATAGTTGGAAGATACAATCAACATTACCCAAGAGAAAGGAATGGCTGATGTGTGGCTTTCAGCGAGTCCAGTTATGAATGTTTGGAGATTGGGATGTTGACTATCGTGCATGGATATATTAAGACCAGCATTGTTGTGAGAACGAGATAAGCTACCTAAGTTGTTCTTAACCTTATGCCTGTCATGCTCTCTTATAATCTGGAGATCATAATTATCTGGTGAGAGGATAATACATCTTTCAGCACAGGAGCACTTTATGAGATTTAAGCACTTAGCACCGGAAGCAGCACAATCATTATTCTTTTTTTTTACTTAATATGGACTTTTTTGTATTTAATTACTTGATATTTATTCACTCTTTTAGTGACACATTATTAGTTGTATGATATGCATGATTGATCATTGTGTTTGCACATATTCATTTGATTGACATCATTAATGACACACTTGTTTTTAGGATTTATTTAATGAATTTCTGATTGGTATTCATCAATAAGCGCAACCTTTTTCTTCTTTTATTCTATTTTATTTATAGTGCTCAAAACATGCTCTAAAATACCTAAAAAATGCTTACAAAACACAATGCAGTATTTTCAAAATGTTCATACTTGTGAAATGAATGCTACTTCATTGATGGACTCTGCTAAGATTTCAATATCTTCTGCATGCCACCTTCCATTTTGCAATGACACCACAGAGAAATGTTTGCTAAATTGCTATTGGAGGTATGCATTGCTGTATGGGATCACAACGTATGGTGTGATTACTTGGGTGCCCACAATATAAAGAGTTGCACTCTAAGCAGTGAGTTTTAAACAGCGTTTTCAAGGGCCCTAAAGATTTTTCAGTAATAGCCCATTTTAATCTTATGTAGGTATCATGACCAATTTAGTTCATGTGATTAGAACATTGTGTGGTCATGCAAAATAGTTAGTACTTTTGGCTTACTCCATAGGCAGTCATTTTTCCATTTGTTTAGTAATCAATTGCTACTTTTAGCTAGCAACTGTTAGCAATCCTATTGGTGGGACTGAGCTACTAAACATCATCTGTATAGTTATAGCCTAACTAAATGACTAGTAGCAAGTAGCTATTATTAAAATTTCCCTTGTAACATAGCCCTGATGGCAAGAAAATAAGATAAAACTAGAAAGGCATGCTAAATGTATTACCTAAATGATGTTGAATGACATGGTTTTGAATAATGAAAATGATTTAGGACCCTCAGTGTGAACATTGCAGTGGTACATATTTTTCCTTAAGCACATTAGTTATCATGTATGCCCTTAATATGAATAAAATATCTCGTTGACATTTTCAAATCTTGAAAAAAAAACATAATTCATCATTTAGATTGATGTTTTTTTTTTTTTACTTCAAAGAGCCCTATCACTAGAATTGTATAAATGCAGAGTGTGCCACTCTGTAAAAAGTTACAAAAATGTAATGCTTACCTGTCTGGTGAATAGATAATATATTATTCACTCCTCTGCAATGCTATGAGCACTGCTGATATCTGACACTTCTGAGTTTTTTGGATAGGGTGTCCCCTATTGTGCAATGTTGATCTTCCCGCTGACTCCTACATCATCATAGGGTCCTGTAGTGACATAACAGCTGGCAGAGGGAACCATAGCACCCAGCAAGGGGCATGCTATACAACACATACAAAGGTGCTGGATTGAAGTGGTGTTTGTAGCTTTGCAAGAGAATGAAGGGTGGTCTCATCAACTCTCAGATTGGTGCTCTATTGGATTGAGATCTGGTGACTGTTCAGGCCATTTGAGTACAGTGAACTCATTGTTGTGTTCAAGAAACTAGTTTGGGATGATTTTCTTTGTGACATGGTGCATTATCCTGCTGGAAGTAGCAATCAGAAGATGGGTACACTAGTCATAAAGAGATGGACATGGTCAGCAACAATACTCAGGTAGGCCATGTCATTTAAACGATGCTCAGTTGGTACTAAGGGGACTGAAGTGTGCCAAGAAAATATCCCCCACACCATTACACCACCACCAGCAGCCTGAACCATTGATACAAAGCAGGATGGATCCATGCTTTCATGTTGCTTATGCCAAATTCTAACCATTTCTAATTCTACCATCTGAATATTGCAGTTGAAAATGAGGCTCATCAGATCAGGCAACATTTTTCCAATCTTCTTTTGTCCAATTTTGGTGAGCCTGTGTGAATTGTAGCCTCTGTTTCTTGTTCTTAGCTGACAGGAGTGGCACCCAGTGTGGTCTTCTGCTGATGTAGCTGTATCTCCTTCAAGGTTCAATGTGCTGTGCATTCAGAGATTGTATTCTGCATACCTTGGTTGTAACGCGTGGTTATTTGAGTTACTATTGCCTTTCTATTATCTAGAACCAGTCTACTCATTCTCATGTGACCTCTGACAGCAATAAGGCATTTTTGTCTACACAACAGCCACTCACTGGATATTTTCTCTTTTTCACACTATTCTCTGTAAACCCTACAGATATTTGTGCGTGAAAATCGCAGTAGATAAGCAGTTTTTGAAATACTTAGACCACTTTGTCTGGCACCAACAACCATGCCATGTTCAAAGTCACTTAAATCCCATTTCTATCCCATTCTGATGCTCTGTTTGAACTTCAGCAAATCCACCATGCCTAGATACCCAAATGCATTGAGTTGCTGCCATGTGATTGGCTGATTAGCAATTTGTGTTACCAAGCAATTGAACAGGTGTACCTAATAAAGTGGCTGGTGAGTGTGCGTGGAGAGAGAGAGAGAGAGAGAGAGAATGTGTGTTTGCATATACAGTATGTATATATTACTGTGTACAGTATGTTATTTTTGACTCTTTGGGCTCTTGGTGGTCACAGCATATCTCTGTTCAACAGTGCTAGAGGTGCCAAGTAGCCAAGTACATTATTCATTGGTTTGCACAGGATTGAAAGAGGGGGTTTTAACACTGTCTAGATGTGGATGTAGTCATTATATGCTATTCACTTTTACTACACTTCATTGAATGTTAATTAGCACATCAAGATTCTAAATAAAATCAGGTAATTGCAGATTCCCAGTTAATAATTGAACAGCTTGGCATTCTGACCCTGCTAATCTTTACTTATTTTCTGTCAGGTAACAATTGAATTGAATGTTAAACAACAGCGCTTATTAATGGTGAACAAATCATATTTCTAGGCTACGTTTTGAACATGCAAATTGGGGCAGGTTGGTAAAAAAATGGAAACAGACCGTGCAAAATGTAAAAATAAAAAGTCATGATCCAGGTAGCAAGAATGCAGAATTATAGTGCATGTTGTTGCATTTGCTGGCATGGTCCTATAACATAGATAGGCAGCCTATACCAGCCTCTCCAGCTGGTTTTAAATTATGTTTGCCCACATGCTTTGCTAGCCCACTCAGCTATTGTACCATCATCCCAGCATGCTCTGTCTGACGGCGTTGAATAACAACTGAGAGAGAACAGCTTCCTTTCGTTTCGCTAGAGTATGAGTGATCACAGCTAATTCACTAGTTATTTCTAGAATGAAGGGGAAAAAAATCCCTTTGTGCCTTTGTGAAATCTCAAAGCTGTAATTTATTTTTTAGGAGAAATATTTATACTGCATTATAGAAAATCAATATACAGTAACTAATTTTTAAAATAATTTAAAAATGTCCCTGGGATATTGTGAAATGATAATAGTACAATATTTGAATTTCTAGTGTATGCAAAGGCAAACCTTTTTTTCTGGTTAGGTTATTTCTTTTGTCTGTGTCCCTACTGGGACAATTTTCTTTCCGTTTGTCCCGCTGACCATTACCACCGAGACAGAAAGTAAGGGATCAAACAAGAGTTAAGGGAGAAAAACAGCTAATGTGGGAAATGTTCCAGTGACAACTGTCTATGAAGGAACGTGTATCCTAATCTCCTCTTGAGTCTCCAGGACAGGAAATAATGGAAAATCTCTCCAGAGGGACACAGACAGCAAAAAATTATCTGATAGGGGTTTAACTTTTCCCTATTCCAAAACTAGAGAAAGTGAAGTATTGGTTATATATGCACTTTATTCAGTTATCTTACAAGCCCCAGCTTATATGGTAAGTACAATTGCAAATGAACTGGCTTACTTAAAATACGCCCTTTATCAAAACCACTCTTAGGCAGCCCATGCATTATTCGTTTTTTTCATTCAACCGGTGGGTTGAATAATAAAAAATGATCCAATACCCCCATCCACACATTTGAAGCAAATGGGGTAATCCTCCCGCAGTGCCCCACCCTACCATGGTAGTTTCTTCAGAATAAGTAAGAATTCCAGAGCTTTTGTTAGCTTTCACTTTGAGGCACAAAATGAACTTACAGTGAGTCTAATGCTGATGAAATGTCTGCTTTAACTTACTTTATACAAACTGTTGTAGTAAAACAGTGTGAGTGGTTATCTTGACTGGTCATTTAAAAGCAAAAAAAAATTAACTGGTTGCAAATGCTCAAGTGCGGTCAATGCAGCTGCTCCTGCTGTCATTGATGGTGGAGAATATAGCCAAATGGCGCAGAAATGGTCAGAGCTGCTCTGTGCCTTGTGATTACTGTCGTGGTTAACCACAGAAATCATAAATGTAAATGGTACTCCTGTTTACATTGGAAAGCTGCCCCTTCCTCTCACAATGGAGGAAAGAGAAGGAAAGAAATGAGGATTTAGTGAATTAATTCATTGATTCAATTCTCCAGGCTGCACTTGAAGGTGGATGTGGGCTTAATGGCAATCGACCACCCAATGTTTTGAGAGGATTTAAATGTGCTTATAACCACCAATAATGGGGGTTGGGGTGTTTTAAAATTTCACTGACCATTAATGATTGTGGCATTTGTTATTTCTGGGGGGATAAGATGCCGTTAACCACCAATGCTGTGTGATTGTTATTGGATGGGGTTATATTGTCACTGACTAACAGTGATTGTGGGATTTTTTGGGAGACTTTAAAACACCACAGACCACCACTGATTATGGGATGGTTTTAAGGCTGGTTTAAATCCTTGGCTGTCCCCTGTGCTGGCGGCATCTATCTTCAGCCCCTTTTCCTTCCGGGGTCGCGACTCCAGCTCTGTGACTGGCTGGAGTCGCGTGGCGCCACTACTGCGCATGCGTGTGGGACCCATCAGTCACGACACGATCACAGTGAAGAAATGTCATGGAGGCTGTTTCTTCACTGCGCATGTGCAGAAATGATGTTGGCACAGCTAATAAACTGCATATCTCCTGAACCGTACAGGTTTAAGAGATATGCAGGGCACCTTCAGGTAAGCCTTATCATAGGCTTACCTGTAGGTTAAAGTGGTTGTCACGAGTTGACAACCACTTTAACCACTTCAATATCAGCATGTTTTTTTCAATTCCAGAAATTGTGGCGGCAAATCAGATCACCTTAGGGTATTTACTTTTCATAAAGAGGTAATTTTATGGGTGTTTTTACTGTAATGGTGTTTTTATTTGATACAAAAAGTAATGCAAACTTTATTTCCAAAGTTTTGTTCTTTAAATAAAAGAAAATAAAAAGTCAAGCGATTATTAATAATCACCAAAAGAAAGCTCTATGTGTTTAAAAAAAATGATATGCAATTCATTTGGATACAGTGTTGCATGCCAGTAGTTATCAGTTAAATTGGTCTCAGCACTGAAAACTAAAAAATTACCTGGTAATGTAGAGGGTTTAACATACTGGTATTGAGATCCAGAATAGATTCAATAAGCATCATTTGTATTTTCACTGGCCACAGAATATAACTAAGTCATATTTAATGATTGTATATTTATATATTTTTAGTAAATACTTTTTGTGAAAAATTACTTTCCACAAGCTCAAATGCATTTTAATACTTGCATATCTACTTCTTCTTGGCAGGGCCCGATTAACATAAGGGCAGATGGAACTGCAGCTCCAGGCCCTTCCCTCAAAATAGGCCCACCCAGCCAACAGTATAAGCCCGAGTCTTCTCCTGTCCATAAATATCTATGGGACAGGAGAAGCTGTGTGTAAATGCAGGGGTGTGTGGCTGCACCTGTGTTGGCTCAGTGTGGTAATTACAGTGTCACAGTACACAGCACCCCCCGCACACGTGGTCTGCTCTGCCTTCCCCCGCCCCTCTCCCTCCATGTTCCTACACACTCTGAAGTCCGTGCAGTGAGCGAGGGAGCCGTGTGGGCGGGAAATTATAAAGAGAGCAGCTGAGCTGACAGATAGAATGTGAATGCTATATCTCTGATAAAAGTGTGAGCACAGTGACTGGGACTCTTATTCCTCTTCTCTCTTCCTCTTTGTTAACTCTTTCCTCCAAGCAGTAGCTGCTATAACTGCAGCCAAATAGTTTAGAATTGTGTCACCAGCGTATGGTAGTACTTGGTGCTTATAAGTGGGTTCACAATGGTTTGCTGTGCTTTGACTGTATTGCTGGTGTATCTGCAGTTTTCCTGCATTTTACCTGCAGTACTATTGATTTCTATTGTGTTGCATGTTTTTTCAGCATTTTCTGAAAGTGCACTAAAATTTCTGCATGCTTCATCTTTGGCGCACTGTCAGAAAACACAACAAAATTCACAAACCAATAGAAATCAATAGGACTACAGCTAAAACTGCAGCTGAAGGGCTGAGCGTACCAAGAGCCCCAGGGTCACAGGCAGGGCTAAGCTGTGTATGTGATGTCTAAATATTACTGGAGCCTGGGAGCCTGTATACAGTGCTCAGGGTGACATAACTACAGTGTACAGTGCTCGGGGTGACATCACTACAGTGCACAGTGCTCAGGGCGATATCACTACAGTGTACAGTGCTCGGGGTGACATCACGACTGTGTTCAGTGCTCGGAGTGACATCACTACTGTGTACAGTGCTTGGGGTGACATCACTACAGTGTACAGTGCTCAGGGGGACATCACTATAGTGTACAGTGCTTGGGGTGACCTCACTACTGTGTACAGTGCTCGGGGTGACATCACTACTGTGTACAGTGCTCGGGGTGACATCACTACTGTGTACAGTGCTTGGGGTGACATCACTACTGTGTACAGTGCTCGAGTGACATCACTACTGTGTACAGTGCGTGGGGTGACATCACTACAGTGTACAGTGCTCGGGTGATATTGCTACTGTGTATAGTGCTCAGGGTGGCATCACTAAAGTGTACAGTGCTCGTGACATTACTAAAGTGTACAGTGCTTGGGGTGACATCACTACTGTGTACAATGCTTGCGGTGACATCACTACAGTGTACAGTGCTCAGGTGACATCACTACTGTGTACAGTGCTCGGGGTGACATCACTACTATATACGGTGATCAAGGTAACATCACTACAGTGTACAGTGCTCAGGGTGACATCACTACTGTGTACAGTGCTCAGGTGGCATCACTACTGTGCTGCAGTGAACTGTGAGGCAGGATTCTGTGTGCAAGGAGCTCAGAGACTGCAAGAAGTCCAGAGAGGACTGGGGACTCCAATGCTGCCTGAAACACTGAGCTGTCACTGCAACAAGTAGATAGTGTGCTCAAGATACCGCCTGCTGTTTTTGAGAGCCCAGGTGGCAGCTGTCACTGGTGAGAGACCGCGTGGCAGCTGTCACTGGTAAGAGATCGCTTGGCTGTTACTGATGTTGCTGCAAGGTGACCACGTGTTCCAGATTGCCTGGGACAGTCCCACATTTTACAGGTCTGTCCTGAGTCCTGGGCACCTTCATTCTGGGACAATACCATGTCCTGGAATGAAACTGACAGAGCCAGAAAACTTAGCAGTGGCGCTGGCTCTACCTCCACCCCCATCTGAGACTCCTAGCTACTGGTTGCTAGAGCCGCCTGGCATCTAGCAACCAGTAACATTACTCACCAAGGACGAAACCGGCCGGCGCCAAATTGAGAGGGGCGCCACCGGCCCCAGGTGTCAAATTCAGAAGAGTGCTGCTTTCGCCACCGATGTTTGCACTGCTGACACCGGCTGGAATTTCACAGGGAGCAGTGTTCACACACGATTTTCCGGTGAGCCCGCTTGTACTGTCTGACTGCAGGGGAGCCGCTGAGTCTCACACACACTGGCTGTTCAGTGGGCCCACTCACAATACCACTGATCGCTGGGGAGTCGCAGGGATTTAGGACCTCAGCCTGAGGCATTCAGCCTTGAAAATATCTGGCTGGAACCCGGAAAAGCCAGCCTTGAAGGGATCCATTACGCAGGCGGAGTTAACCTTGAGGGGTCTGGACTGGACCCCAAGAGATCAACTACCCAGGGAGATCAGCTCTTCGGGAATCCAGTATCTGAAGGCAGGCTGCGGGTGGCAAATGACATTGTATCTGGTGGCAGGCTGCGTGTGGCAAGTGGCACACTGTATCTGCTGGCAGGCTGCGGGTGGAAAGTTGCACATTTTATCTGGTGGCAGGCTGTGGGTGGATTTGGCAGCAGGCTATGGGTGGCAAGTGACACACTGCATCTGGCTGCAGGCTATGGGTGGCAAGTGACACGCTGCATCTGACAGTAGGCAACGGTGGCAAGTGACACGCTGCATCTGGCGGCAGGCGACTGTACAAAATGACACGCTGAATCTGGCAGCAGGCGATTGCAAAGTGACACGCTGCATCTGGTGGTAGGCAACGGTGGCAAGTGACACACTGCATCTGGCGGCAGGCGACTGTACAAAGTGACGCGCTGCATCTGGCGGCAGGCGATGGTGGCAAGTGACATTATGCATCTGGCAACAGACAACTGTTCAAAGTGATATGCTGCATCTGGTGGCAGGCTATGGATGGCAAGTGACACTGCATCTGGTGGCAGGCCATGGGTGGCAAGTGACACACTGCATCTGGTGGCAGGCAATGGGTGGAAAGTGACACACTGCATCAGGTAGAATTTGATCATCCTGACAGCAGAGAAAGCATGGTGTCGGGATGATTTAAGTGCTAACACCAGCCATTTGCCCGACAAATCAACTCCGCTGCTGAATTCCCCGCCAACCCCCGAGACTACATTCCTCCCCCATCTTTTTTTGGGAGGGAGGGTTGTCCCTGAATGGCAGTTTGGAAATGCGGTCACCCTATGTTGCTGCTGGTGAGAGACTGCATAGCAGGTGGTATTGGTGGTGTTGCTGCTGCTGAGAGGCTGCACAATATTACTGGTGAGAGTATATTTATTTTGTTTTAGCAAAAAATTGTTTGCATTTTTATTTTATTTATTTCCATAAAAAGGCCCACCAAAATCCTCAGCACCAGGCCCATGATGTTCTTAATCCGGCCCTGCTTCTTGTCATGTGTTAAACAAAAAGGCATAAACTGATAAAAATCTCCTGTGATACAGTGGAAGCTTTCTGGTTCAATGTTTTTATTGGTAAATACAAATACAAAAATGCATGAGGATACAAAGAAGAACAGGTGGCCCCTTATTACAGGGGAATAATAAAAACATACAATCAACCAGGGATAATGATACAGTGATAATTACATCAATGACTTTGTAACTAAGAGAGAGATTTCTCAACACTTAAGGATTGGGTATAGTGACTTATCGCTAGCGAGCAGTGAGAAATCTAATGGCACTAAAAATGAAGTACAAGTCAATATAACGGGTTCATCTCAATGCCTCGTCATTTCAGTGGAAAATGTACAGGTTCTACCTTGAAGATAGAATAAATGGAAAGGCGAGACTCTACGCTTTGGGAGAGGATCAGACTCTAGTGTTACCGTCTGACTAAAAATCATGTTGATGGAACTGGACTAGAGTTAAAGATATGTATGATCCCTGTGACGGAAGTGTGAACAAGGGGATCCATGAGGAGCTAGATAAAAAGAATGTAGTATAGAGTGAAAGATAGAAAAAGGCAAGTAGGGAAGAAAAGGAAAAGGTGGAAGCAGAGAGAATTCGCCAGGGGGTGGGAGGACTATCCAGCAATGATGGATAGTTGACGAGTTGGTCAGATGGGAGGAAGTGTTGAACCCATGGATGCCATAGGTCGTTCAAATTTAGGGACAGCATCAAGAATTGCGCCTCAATTTTGGCATGTATCATAGCTTTTGTGATTCTATGTTTGGTCTCAATAATTGGAAGGGAGGAAGTCTTCCAGGCCTTCGCAATTGTTTGTTTTGCTGCTGTGTAGAGTTGAGCGAACACCTGGATGTTTGGGTTCGGTGGGTTTGGCCGTACTTTGGGAAAAAGTCTGAGTTCGGTACCGAACTTTACCCTGCACCCCATTGAAGTCAATGGGGACCCGAACTTTTCGGCACAAAAATGACTAAATAAGTCCTGGAAAGTGCTAGAGGGCTGCAAAAGGAAGTAAAATGATTTTAGAACAATAATCTGTCCCTTACAGCAACACCAGGAACCTGACCCTATAGGAGTAGGCGATGATTTTAGAACAATAATCTGTCCCTTACAGCAACAGCAGGAACCTGACCCTATAGAGCTAGAAGATGATTTTAGAACAATAATCTGTCCTTCTAAGCAGTAGACTCTACCTAGTCCAGTCAGATCATTCTGTAATGCAGGATGAGAAGTTATTAGATCTGCAATCTATCCCTAAAAGCAGTAGTAGTAGTAATCTCTACCTAGTCCACAATCAGATCGTTCTGTAATGCAGGATGAGATGCTATTATATCTGCAATCTGTCCCTCACAGCGCCGGCAGCATCCTCTCCCTACACTACCCAGAGAGCATGTGACATGCAGCACTAAGTGACTCCAGCTTATAAAGAGGCTGGGTCACATGATGCACTGGCCAATCACAGCCATGCCATTAGTAGGCATGGCTGTGATGGCCTCTAAGGGCAAACCAGTGAAGCGCTTGTTGATTTGCTGCCCTGAAGCTATTCAACATGCGTGATCAAATACCCAAACCCAGAACCCAAACTTTTTTCAAATGTCCGGGTTCGGGTCCGGGTCACGGACACCCCAAAGTTCGGTACGGACCCGAACTTTACAGTTGGGGTTCACTCAACTCTACTGCTGTGGTTACTTGGAGCAAGAGTTTAAATTGCCTAGTCATAATCTCCGTTGGTTTATGATTAAGTAGGGCTATGGCTGGTGTGGGGTGTAGAGGTTGATCTATGAGAATTGTGATAATAGAGAAGATTTCATCCCAAAATTTGTGGACCAAAGGGCAAGCCCACCAAATATGAAGGTGCGTACCCCTATCAGGGCAGCCTCGGAAGAAAACAGGGGGGTAAGAGGTATGAAATTTGGCGATCCGGGCCGCAACTAGGTACCATCGGTAAAGTATAGTTTGCCTCAGAGGCTACCACATTTTGAGAGGCTGACCTAGTGGCGAGCCAGATATTCAGCTGCCTCTAGCTGTACTTTTAGATCGGATTCCCATTTAGAGACATACGAGAGGGAGGTGTGTGGAGGGGGGTCCAAGAGAAGCAGATAAAGTTAGGAGATCAGTCCACGCATCTGTGGGTCACGATCACAGGCATGTTCATATATTGTTTTGTGGGGTAGGGAGGAGTTTAAGCGTAAGCATGGGGCAAAGAAATGTTTAAGCTGAAGGTAGTGAAATAGTTCCGTGCCTGGAAGATCATGAGCAGCTGACAGAGTTGGAAATGGGATATGTGCATCGGGGTGGTGAATGAGTAGGCCCGGATAAGGCCAGTTGTGGACCAGTTATGGAAAGAAGATGGCGATGTCCAGGCTGGGTAAAATGAGGGATTACAGAGGTAAGAGAGAAGGGGATTATGTGGGGATTGCAACTTGTATTTAAATTTAAGCGTGTACCATAGGCGAAGGGAGTGACTGGTGACTGGGTTATGGACAGTTCTGCGATCTTTGGGTTGCAGCCAGAGTAGGTTTGCAACCGAAAGTGGATCACAATCCATTGATTCCAGAGAGACCCACAGGAGGGTTTCTTTAGTAGCATGATATTTGGTGAGGGTAGCTAATTGAGCTGCCTGATAATATTTGATAAAGGAAGGGAGGCCCAATCCACCATTAGGCTTCGTGAGGTAAAGCAAGATTTTAGAGATTCTTGGTCTGACTTTGCCCCATATAGAACTAAGGGTTCGATGTTGTAGGATTCACAGATAGTAGGCGGGAACTGCTATGGGGAGTACTCTGAATAAGTAAAGTATTTTCAAAAGTATAACCATCTTCACCACAGTGATATGGCCTAACCAAGCCAGAGGAAGAGTTGCCCAGGATGACATGAGCTTAGTCAGGTGAAGTAGCATTGGGGGGTACTTGGCTGAGAAGAGGTTTACTGGGTCAGGGGTCAATTTGATACCTAAATAACTTAAGGGGTGGGGAGTAGAGTTGAGCGAACACCTGGATGTTCGGGTTCGGCGGAACTTCGCGGAAACGTTTGTGTTCGGTACCGAACGTTACCCGAACTTGACCCCGAACCCCATTGAAGTCAATGGGGACCGAACTTTTCGGCACAAAAATGGCTGTAAAAAAGTCCTGGCAAGTGCTAGAGGGCTGCAAAAGGAAGAAAAATGGGAGATGTTATTAGATCTGCAATCTGTCCTTCAAAGCAGTAGTAATCTCTACCTAGTCCAGTATCAGATCGTTCTGTAATCAGATCGTTCTGTAATGCAGGATGAGAGATCGTTCTGTAATCGGATCGTTCTGTAATGCAGGATGAGATGTTATTAGATTTGCAATCTGTCCCTCAAAGCAGTAGTAGTAATCTCTACCTAGTTATTAGATCTGCAATCTGTCCCTCACAGCAGTAGTAGTCATCTCTACCTAGTTATTAGATCTGCAATCTGTCCCTCACAATCTGTCCCTCACAACGCTGGCAGAATCCTCTCCCTACACTAACCTGAGAACATGTGACATGCAGCACTGTGACTCCAGCCTCATATAGAGGCTTGGGTAACATGATGCACTGGCCAATCACAGCCATGCCATTAGTAGGCATGGCTGTGATGGCTTCTAGGGAAAACCAGTGAAACGCTTGTTGATTGGCTGCCCTGCAGCTATTCAACATGCTTGATAAAATACCAGAACCCAGAACCCGAATCCAGACTTTTTCTCAAATGTTCGGGTTCGGGTTCGGAACACGGACACCCGAAAGTTCGGTACAAACCCGAACGTTACAGTTTGGGTTCGCTCAACTCTAGTAGGGAGTCCACATGAATGGTAAAACTGTTTGTAGGTGTGTTTGTAATGCGTGGGGCAGGGATATATTAAGTATTTTTGAGCGTTAACCACTAGCCCGGAAACATTAGCGAATCGCGTCAATGTAGCCATAAGATTAGGAGCAGAAGTCAACGGGGTTGTAAAAAATAGAAGGACATCGTACGGGAAGAGACAACGTTTATGGTTAAATCCTCCTGCTTCTAAGCCCTTGATGTTTGGGTCCTCGCGTATTTTCCAGGCTAGTGGTTCAATTGCAAGGGCAAATAAAAGTGGGGAGAGTGGGCATCCCTGTCTCGTTCCCCGCTTAACAGGAAAGGGTTCTGAGCGGTGACCAGTGTAAGTGATATGGGCTGTAGGGCTCAAATAAAGGGATAGGGTTCATTTTAAGAAGTGTGGGACGGAGCCCCATTTCTGTAGGACAGAATGTAAGTATGACCAGGATAGGCTATCAAAGGCCTTCTTTATATCTACAGAGAGGAGGCACATGGGTATTTTGCATGAGCAGGCTAAATGAGTTAAAAGAACTACTCTGCGGACATTATCACTTGCCTGTCTGGAGGGCATAAAGCCTACCTGGTCCCTATGGATAAGGGTGCCAATCAATGAGTTAAGTCGGGTGGCAAGAATTTTTGCGAGTAACATCGTTATTAAGTATGGAAATAGGTCAAAAATTTGTACAGGAGAAGTCATCTGTCTGAGGTTTAGGTATCATAGATATGGAGGCTCTAAGGGAGTCAGGGGTGAAAGAGTTGCCTTTAAGTATTGAGTTTAAGGCTTCAGTTAGGAGTGGGGCCAGGATGTCTATGAAGTGCTTATATTACGTGGCGGTGAAGCCATCAGGACCAGGTCGCTTGTTACTTTTAGGTTGAATAAGTGTTTTATTTCAAGAAAAGAAAAGGCAGTGTGATAACAAAACATATATGGGTGTAACATCACCCTATGGATACAATAAATTCAAGGATGAGTAAAGAAATCACAATGCAGAAATGTGGAGTACAAAAAGGAGCAGTGCAAGTGCTCAACTTGTCATAATAACACATAACCAATCTCTATGTCAAGCTATAGTAGTGTCAGCAACTTACACAATAATGCAAGACCGCTTGTGTAATATGTTCAGTTTAAATTGAAATGACACCATTTTACTCATGACAACTCAAAACTATACATATCTATTGAGAGAGAGACAAACTAAAAAAAAAAAGAAGGGAAGCGTATACAATAAGAGGGGAAAAAAGGTCGGGAAAACTAGCACAAATAGCGGGCGGAAGGATCTATAAGTCCCTAAAAGAGGAGAAAGAAGGAAAAAGGAGAGGTAGAGTATAGATAGTAGCATGTCGGGCAGTTGGGGGGGGGGGCGCCAGTCTGTCAAATAAGAAACTAAATGAAGCATGTCCACAAGACCTAAAACCCAGCCCCCCTGGGGTCCAGAAGGGCATGTACCAGGGGGACCTGTCTCCCAGTCCCATCAAGTGAGGAAGGTCTCCTGAAAGGAAGTCATGTTCGAATAGTGTGACCATACGCTCCATCTTGCATGATGTTAATTGCCATTGAGCGTAGAGCCTTAAAAAATGTGTTGGGCAACTGAATCGGGATCGTCTGGAATAGGTACAAAAATTTGGGTAAAACGTCCATTTTCAGTATACTCATACGAACCAAGATGTCTGTATATTGTGCCAAGATTCCAACCGGCACTTGATTTTAGTTAAGAGAGGAGCATAGTTTAGAGGGTAAAGATCTGCGAGTGAGCATGGTATTTCAGTGCCTAAATATTTCAGCGAGCGAGATTGCCATTTGAAGGGGAAGTTGGATTGTATACGAGTCAGTGTGGAGAGGGGTAAGTTAATGTTAAGGGCTTCTGTTTTATTCAAATTTAATTTGAAATTTCTGTAAAGACTGAAGCGTTGCAGCTCCTGGAGAAAAGAGGGAATGCTGGTGTGAGGTTGGGTAATATAAAGGAGTAAGTCATCAGCATATAGGGACAATTTGAAGTGGGAGGAAGTCATTTGGAACCCTTTAATAGAGTGGTTATTTCGTATCGCTTAGGCTAAGTGCTCGATAACTAATGCAAATAAGAGGGGTGACAGGGGGCAACCCTGTCTAGTCCCGTTTCTGATATGGAAGGGGGTCGATCTATTACCGTTGGCGAGTACTTGAGCAGACGGGGAGCCATAGAGGGACATAATTTTGTGAAGCATATTATCGCCCAAACCAATCTGTTGAAGCGAGAGCCGAAGGAAGGACCACTCAACCCTATCAAAAGCCTTCTCAGCATCACATGCGAGAAGGCAAGTGGGGATACCGTGAGTCTTTGCGTAAGAAATAAGATGAAGGGTCTTTGTCCTATTGTCTCGGGCTTCGCGGCCAGGTACAAACCCTACCTGGTCTATATGTATTAAATCAGGTAGGAGAGGAGATAAACGTTCCGCTAGAATCTTTGAGAATAACTTCAGGTCCACGTTCAGTAACGATATGGGCCTGTAGTTACCACACTGAGAGGCATCTTTCCCAGGTTTAGGGATCACTGTAATCTGAGCTTGAAGCATGGAGGAAGGTAGAGGGTGGGTGTCATCTATTGTATTAAATGTGTGTGCTAAGATCGGGGCAAATTGGGCTGAGAATATTTTGTAAAAGCGGGGGGGGGTAAAGCCATCCGGGCCAGGGCTTTTGCCGACCTTCAGGGTTTTTATTACCTGTAGAAATTCTGAGGAAGTGATTGGGGAGTCCAGGGTTTGGGCATCTTGTTCTGAGATCGTAGGGAGAGCCGTTTCGTGGAAATATGAATGTAAATCCCCTAAGTAACTTGGTCTCTTGATGCGGGCCTCTGGGGGATCTAGGTTGTACAAGGCCGCGTAATGTTTACGAAATTCCTCCAATATCTCAGAGTTTTTAAATTTTTTGGTTTGGGAGGCAGATAGTATATGAGATATCCTGTGATTGTCAAGTCTAGGATGAATTGTGCGGGCTAGGTGTTTTCCGCACCTATTGGCGTGAACGTAATGTATGTGTTTCATTTTGTCTCTGGCTATCAGGGAGCGTTCTGAAAAAAATTGTAGAAGGTCTCTATGGGCATTAGAGAGCTGGACCAAGACTTGATCATCCATTTTCTGTTTGTGGGATGCCTCTAGTGAAGAGATGAGCGATAGTAATCTAGAGATCTCATGGGTTTGTTGCCTCTTCAGAGACCCCCCAAAACGGATCAAGGTGCCTCTGATGACACACTTCAGTGCCTCCCACTTGGTGACGGGAGGTGTGTCATCATTTGTGTGATCTGTGAGAAAGTCCCTGATAGTCTATGAAACAGCCTGAACACACGGTTCATGTGACAAGAGATTATCGTTAAGGCGCCATGTCCGACAGGGCAGGCGTCCCAGTGAGAGGTGGACCGGCGCGTGATCTGACCAGAGTCTCATTCCTATGGATGAGCCCGGGTCTAGGTCCAACAAGGGTTGGGATACTAATAGGTAATCAATCCTGCTGTATGAGTGGTGTGCTGGGGAAAAATATGTGTAGTCCCTATTTGAGGGGTGTTGTATGCGCCACACATCTGTCAGTGATAAAGATGAGAGAAGAGTTCTGACCTTTTCCAGGGAGGCGGGGGACACAGAGGACCTGCCAGAGGATGAATCCAAACGTGGTATCAATGGCAAATTCAGATCGCCACCTAAGATAAGGTTTGGTGTACCAAATGCTGTTATCTGCGCTGACACAGAGGAGAGGAATCGGAGCTGGTCCTGGTTGGGGAAGTAAACATTGACAATGGTTAAAATCATATGCATATATCTAAGTTTCAGGAATATATAGTGACCTAGCGGGTCAATTAAGGTGTCCAATACTTCAGGGTGAAAGGAAGCGTGGAAAGCAATAGAGATCCCTTTTGATCAAGCTGTTGGGTTGGTACTATGGAACCATGTGGGGTAATACTTGTTTTTGAGAAGAGGAACCGTATCTCGTCTGAAATGCGTTTCCTGAAGCATTAAAATTTTGGTTTGAGACCTATGAAAGTGGTATAAGATTTGTCTGCGTTTTTCTGGGGTGTTAAAGCCTCTACAATTATACGAGGCTACCTGTAAGCTCATTGGGGGAGCCATCTTGCAAACTTTGGTTGATGGTTTTTAGTGGAGGAGCACCATACCCCCCACCCGACTGAAGTGTAGGAAAAAATAAAGAAGGGAGAAAGAATAGAAGAGAAAAAGAAAAAAGGAGAGTATACATGGACAAACAAATTTCTTTGTAGCAATAAATAACTTTTAGCTTTAAGCTGGAACAGAGCTATATGAAACTCTGAAAACCCTAAGGTGGGGTACATGGCTGGTGAGCAGGGGCGACTTACCCGCCCCGACCAAACAGATGAGAAATTCAAATGCACTTAAATTGAAATATGATAGACTCAATTTAGCTATGAGAACAGATCAAACTGGGGCTTCTCTGCCATGCCCCTATGTGGGAGTAGGTTCCCGGGCATGACAGTGAAGTAACCCTCTGAACCCATCACACCAGAGCCAAAACTTTTGTGAAGTCATTATTTAACTAGTGCTAAGCTCAGGCATTAGGTCCATCAGACCAACTGACTGAACGCCTCTGGATAGGAGAGTTCCTGTGGAATAAATGGTTAGGAACAAGGTAGAAAACAACTGGAACTGTAAACAATCAGAACACTTAGGCCTTAAGAAAGGCCTTAAGGCCAAGATTCAACTGTCCACTGCGGGTATCCAGACAGTTAAATGAAAAAGGCCCACGTAGCGGGGACACCATGAGAAAGGATCACATTCAAGAGGGGGGTCCGATCATCTCGCAGGGGATTTAGATACAGTGGAGGTTCGCCTTTTCTTTTTAGCTCTTTGTTACCATCCTGTGTTGATGGGAAGTGCCGGAGTGGCGGCCTTCAACGGCCAATCTGGAATGGCCAATTGGGGGAGTTCAAATGTCCCCAAGAAGTTGGGGAGGTCCCCTAGAGTGTGCAGTATTGCCGACTTGCCATCAGAAGAAGCTGAAAGGTAAAAAGAGAAACCCCACCGGTATTTGATGCGTTTAGCTTGGAGGGCATCTGTTAAGGGCTTAAGAGCTTTCCGCATTGCAAGTGTCAGTTTAGAGAGGTCTGCAAGCAGCATGATAGGTGTTTCATTAAACAAAATGACGTCTTGTGCACGGGCTGCCTGCATGATTTTGGCCTTGGTTTTAAAATAGTGAACCCTACAGATGACATCTCGAGGGTATGCAGGGTTCGGATTGCGGGGGCCAAGGGCCCTATGGATTCGATTAATTTCTAACAGAGTCCAGGGGCTTCTGCAGCAATTGATTGAAGATGGAGGTTGCAGCACTCTCTAGATCTTTAGATTCCATAGATTTCGGCAAGCCCCTTAGGCGAATGTTGTTCCGCCTACTACGGTTTTCGTGGTCATCAAGGCCATAAAAGAGTTGTTTATTTGATCTGTGTTTTCTTGAAATATGGCATCATGATCATTCAGTTTAGTGACAACTTCTTCCACCACTAACTCAACATCCTCCATGCGGTGGCCAATGTCCTTAAGCAGGTCCACTAACATAGGCCTCAAAGTCATTTCTAGTAGGTAATGCTTTGATATAAGCCTCCATGTCCCACCCGCCTCTGGAGTTGTGCGAGGTGGGAGAGGGGCTCCTGGAGTGTGTGGAGCCTTGTTCTGAGTCAAGAGGAGAGCGGGCGCGCTGTCTGGTGTGAGGCCTGGAAAGTGTATGAGAAGTGGGTGCTGGTGTCGGCGACATCTTGGAGGCCTGGGGACCTTTGCTGTGTGGATTGGAGCGGGTAAAGAAACGTCCTATTTCACCTTCTTTATATCTCCCTCCAGAGCTGCAACTGTCACCTTCACTCCGCTTCCCCATGAAAGTAGTTTGGGTGCAGTGTGTTGTAAAATCGGTTTACGATAGTTCGGTCGGAGCTGGGGCCCAGGATCCGTCCGTTTACTCCATTATTAGCTGGGTCTCCCCTTGGGTGTTAATCTCAGGTTTCTCACCACCCGATTCCTTTTCCGTGCTGGTAGTGGGTGTTACTGTAGCCTGGTGGGGCGACCCAAGTCCCTTGTGTGCATGGGGGATAGCTGTGGAGGCCGCGCTGCATACTGAGGCCTAGCCGCGCTTAAAGCCGCGGACTAAATTTAGGGAGTCCCGGAGGTCCACACCGCACATTAAAAATTTCAGGCCCAAAAGGTAGGGGAGATCAAGAGGGTACCCTTAGAGTGAAGGATGTCTCTCACTGGGCCTTGTAGCAAGAGGATTCCTTTGGATTAGATCGATGGCAGCCGGAGCTCTGTGAAAACACGTCCGCCACTGCTTGCGCCAGGCTACGCCCCCCGCTTGTTACTTTTGAGCATTTTGATCACAGTACGGATCTAGCTCAGTTATGGGCTGATCTAATTGTTTAAGCTGGTCAGGGGTGAGTGTGGGCAATTCAAGGGGGTCCAAGAAATCAGATATTTGATAGGTATTATCGGGAATAAGAGGGGCTGTGTATAAGGTCGATAGGTGTTAACGAAAGAGGTGGAGGATCTTAATAGGATTACTGGTATATGAGATTTCTTTAAGCGAATAGGCTTGTAGGGTTTTTCGAGGTTACGAAGTGAAAGGGCCAGAAAGGAGTCTGGCTTGTTGGCCTTTGTGTAGACCCAATGGCTTGAATGCCGGAGGGCTTTCTCAGCTGAGTCTGTCAAGAAAAGGTCCAGTTCTAGCTTCACTTTATCTAGCTTGTCTTTATTAGAGGGAGTTGGGGAGTTTTGAAACGCAGCATGGGCTTGGGTGAAATCTTGCTTTACTCTTTGGAACCTGGATTGACGTTCCTACTTCCTATTAGAAGCTAAACTGATCAGGGCTTCCCATAGTAAAAGCGGGGAGATATTGTTGGTGGCAATTTCCACATCAAGGACGTTGGAAGGGTGAGCCAAGAGGCTGTCATTCAGGGACCAAGCCTGGTTACTATGGGGTGGGGCTAAAGAGGTCAGGGAGGTTAGAGTGGCATTATGAATTGACCACGGAATGGGAGCTATGAGGGAGGACGAGACTAGTGGTATAGTACCTACCGAAGTCAAAACATGGTCAATTCGAAAAAGTATTGTGTGGATGAGAGTAGAACGTATACTGTTTCTTGGTAGGGTTGAGTTCTCGCCAGGTGTCCACTAGTGAGTGTCTAAGTAAGAGTTGTTGAAATGTAAATTTATGAGGACTGGTGGAGGGAGAAAAGTGTGACTTATCTAAGAAAGGAAAAAGAACTTGGTTGGAATCTCCACCAATTAATACTGTGCCTTGTTTATGAGAATCCAATACTTGGAAAAGGTGTGATAAGAACGAGGTAGGATTACGATTGGGGGCATAATAAGATACAATAGTGACCGGTGTGTCAATTCGGTGGCCTATTAAAATTAAATATCTACCCTCGGAATCACGCAGCTCTGATTTTAAAGTAAAGGGGTGGATTTATGAAAAGCAATTAAGACCCCTCTATGTTTGGAGACTGCTGAAGCCATGTAGAATTGGGGATATGCATGGTTTAGATATTTAGGGGCCTACAGGGTAGTAAAATGGGTCTCCTGGAGACACACAATGTGTGCTTTGAGGGAGGCGAAGGTGCGGAATGCCTTTTGTCTTTTACAAGGGGAATTCAACCCCTGTGTATTAATGGACAGGGGGTTTAATGCAGCCATGGGAAAGTGTGGGATGAAGGGTATGGGTAGGCCTAATTACTGGATAAGGTCGCTCCCTCCCGGCATGGAAGGATAAAGAAAATAAAAACAGGGAGACAGATAGAGAGAGAAAAGGGAGTTAGAAAAATAAAGAGAAGAACGGAAGTGTAGTTGAGTACTGTCTAGGCAGGCAATGGGAGCCTGCATAGAGGGGATCATGTTGCCCGGGGAGTCCCCAATAGAGGGAGTCGCCGGGCAAGAAGGGGAACAGCAGTGACAAACAGCCTAGGACTGGTCAGCCGTATGATAGATTGAAGTGTTAAGGTGAAGCAGCCAGAGAAAGGATAGGGATTATTCAGCCTTAGCAATATGTAGCGGGTCACTGCAGGGGTTCCAAGTTTGGGGTGAGCGTGCATGGAGTACAGTAAGAGGGAGGTCAAGTAATCTCATAAGGGCAAAGGTTAAGTGGTAGAGGGCAATGGATTTTCTGATCATGAGTCCCGGGACTAACTTTAACATAGCCTGAAATTGGGGAGAGCTAAGAACATGTCAGTATGTTAATAGATCAATCAACTTTAGAAGTGGTCGCAATTAGCCTGTGAATAGGGGGAACGCAAGGGGAAAAGTCTGGGGACTTATGATCATAATCCCAAGTGTGTAGTACAGAAAACAAACAATATCCGTTAAACTGATATTAATTAACTTGGAGGGATTAGAAACTTAGCCTAAGTAAGGCATATGCTGAAGCACCTGTCTCATTGGGGCCCCACAAGGGGGAACCAGAGAGAGGGGCGTCTCACATTGACAAAACTTTAGGATAATGTGTAAAGTTCACAAATATGCATTGGAAAAAATCTGAAAAGAAAAGTGGAGATACAATAGACAAACCATTAAGTAAAACCTCAGCAACTGAAGAAATGAAAAATGGAAAAATGAAAAAATGAAAATATGAGGGGGAAAATAAGGGGGAAAATAAAAATCCAGTGGAGATTAGATATGTTCTTTTACAAGAGCTCTAGAAAAAGTGGTGGTAATTCACCAATTGTTCTTTATTAGTAAAGGGCAGTCGCCTTAAAAAGGCGTGTAGATGATTTCCAAGAGATGTCCATTACCTTCAGTCCATAGAGTCTGAGGGATCTTGGTGGATGACAGTTATTCTGCTTCTCTTCGAGGAGGAAGATGGTGAGTGAGCCGTTTTCTGAGGAGAAAAGGAGGCTGAGCATCTGCGGATCCCTTGAGCTGGCGCTGGGGTTCTGGGAGCCAGATGGAGATCTTGGAGGCAGTTCTGCAGGTCATCTACCATCTTACAAGTGTGTTTGTGGCCTTGATACGTGAATCACAGAGCAAAAGGAAACCCCCAGGAATAAGCTTTGCGAAGTTGCTGCAGGATTTGCAGATGAGGTTTAAAGGCCCTCCGCTTAGCAATAGTAGTTTGTGAAAGGTTGGCGAACAGCTGATATTGATGACCCTGAAATGTGAGAGAATCCTTTTGCCTTGCAGCTTGTAGTAGTTGTTCCTTGGAGCGAAAGTAGTGTAACTTTGCTATAATATCTCGTGGTGGGCCATTTTGCTTGCGGGGGGCTAAGGCCCTATGGACCCGATCCATTTCAAGACTTTCAATGGGGATGGACGGGGCTAATTCTTAGAAGAGAGCTGTGACAGTTAATTGCAGGTCGTCGATCACTTCAGGGATGCCCCTGATTCTTAAATTGGATCGTCTGGCTCTGTTCTCAAAATCTTCCAGCTGGGACTGGAGAATGAGATTTTTGTCCCAAAGGGATTCTAGTTCATCTCATTGGGAGGCAAGGTGTGTTTCCAGCTCATTTACCCTCTGTTCAAGTTCTGATGTGCGTTGCCCTAGCTCCCTTATTTCCCTTGTTAGGCGCTCAGTGATCTGATCGGATGTGTGCTTTAAAGCACAGTGAAGCATCCGTTCAAATTGCTGAAGGATGTCTGCTTGTAATTTCCCTTGCTGGGAGAGGAGAGGGGAGGCTAGGGGCTCCATATCAGATTCACCCTCATCAGGATGGCGAAGCGGTCGGAGCTTCGGAGTCCACGGGGTGCACGCTTTGGAGGTGGACGGTGGAGCCATCTTGGTGGAGGCCCGAGCCAGGGCCTCGCGTATATTCTTGATCCGAAGCTTCAGCTTGGACCCTGTGGCGACCATCGCGGTCGCTGCCAATCGATCACGAGGTCCTGGGGAGCAGGCTGAGGCTATGTGGAGCTGTGTTGGACAGTTGGCTGCTGCTCTGATCGGCTTAATGTCCCAAGGCTGAGCAGAGCTCTAGAGCGGCATGTCCGTCTCAGTGAGCCTTGCGCATGCGCTCCCCACAGTGGAAGCTTTTTTTTGTTCTATCAGTACATAAGCTACAACAAAAATAGTCAAGAAGGAATTTTGTGTAGTACTCTACATTTTTATTTTTACATTTATATATTTTTGCAAATAACATAAAAATATTCTAATCTTTAATGCTTTACAATTAAATATCTATGTTTTTGGCCAGCAAATAAGTGAAGTAGGCCCATGCTTGCAAAAGTGGGATGTGTTAAAAAATATCCCATTTTGTACAACACAATATAAATGTGTATTAATACATGTGCTGTCTTGGTAAGCAGGCAATAATGCAGTACACTTATGTGTATTCAGTGGAAAGCAACAGGTTTGCTTTAATCCCCTATAGACTACGTGCAAACTGTATACTTACCTTACTTATTTTTCCTTCACTTTTCTGCTACTCAGCACCAAAAATACCCAGCCATTTCTGGGTATGAATGTGGATGGGTATGTGATTCACTGTAAGGGACAGCACAGGGTTAAGTGCTAGCTCTGTGTAGGCTAAGACTCTGGGGACTCATATCTTATGGAGTATTCATACTCCTTGAAATTTTCCAAATTACTTCTGGCATGATGGTGCTTTTTTCAACACAAAGGTGTCACAAGGGGGGTTAAAAATGCTCCCAGTGTGGCGAACATTTTTTTCAGCAAGTGGGAACAAGGGGAGATATTTGTAAAATCTAGGAAGAAACTGAAGATCTAAAAAAGATACATAGATGATGTACCAATAGTTTGGAGTGGAATGGAAGAGTCCTTAAAAACTTTTCTGGAGGAGATTAATACTAATGCCTATAACCTATGATGGATATACTCCAACACATAGCTGCCACCACCCTGTCATCAGGCTGATATATTGATTGATTGATTGATTGATTGATTGATAGGTTTAAAGCAAAGGGATATAATAATTTTCTTCTACAGGATATTAAACAAGAAGTAATGAATCTAGATAGGGCTGACCTACTGAAGGATAAATTCAAGCAGGGAGAGGACCATAGTTTTGCCTAATTTGAAGGATAAGTTGGTCCATAACGTACCGGATCCCCCTAGAAGAATTATAACCTTCTTGGATCAAAAGGGTTTTTACACATGTGGGAGGTGCAAACCTTGTTAGACAGTTAGAGGGAGAATAAGGAAAACAACATCTTTCCAATCTCATGTTACTCATAAACAGTATGAAATCAATAAGCTTATAACCTGTCAGAGCACCCACGTCACCTATCTGCTTTCCTGTCTGTACAGCCTACAGTATATTGGCCGCACTACACGAGAGCTAAGGGTGAGAATCAGGGAACATCTCAACAACATATGGAAAGGCTTTAGGAAGCATAGTGTTTCAAATTATTTTAGGCTTAAGCACAATAGAGATCCCAGTCTACTCACATTTTGTAGGATAGACAAAATAGACCATCATTGGAGGGGCACTGATATGTGGAAAGCAGTGTCCCTAAAGGAAACATGTTGGATTCATGAGATGTGCACCATAAGTCCTCAGGGTATGAACATTGAAATGGACATAAGTTGCTTCATATCCAATTTTAACATCATTTTAGATTTTGGTCTTTTTAAGTAAAATAAAAATGTATTTCTTCAGTTTCTGTGAAATGTGGAGATCATATGGCATATCAGGAATTTTTGATTGAGCACATTTAGTCCAGTTTTTTTTTTTATATATAAAAATATAGAATTTTCAATAATTTTTTTTTTCACTTTCACTCTCAGCAGCTGATCAGAGTTGTGGAGGAGTGCTGAGGTACACTGCCTTGAAAAAGTATTGATACCTCTTGTAATTTTCCACATTTTGTCACATTACAACCAAAAACGTAAATGTATTTTATTGGGATTTTATGTGATAGACCAACACAAAGCGGCACATAATTGTTAAGTGGAAGGAAAATGATAAATGGTTTTCTCAGTATAAATACAGCTGTTTTGTGAAGTCCTCAGAGGTTTGTTAGAGAACCTTAGTGAACAAACAGCATCATGAAGGCCAAGGAACACACCAGACAGTTCAAGTATAAAGTTGTGGAAAAGTTTACAGCAGGGTTAGGTTATAAAAAAATATCAAAAAAAAAAAAAATTCCAAGCTCAACTTACCGACCAGTCTGCCACCAAGCCAAATTCACCTGTCTAACAGTTCAGCATTTAAAAGACAGGGGATTGGTTACACACATTTGCAAGTGTATGCGTAAGCTGCAGGCCCCGACAAGGCTCCCTGTATACTGCAGACCTAACTCTGTATAAGAGGCTTCACAGTGGAAGCACATACAATAAAATGGATAGATGAAGGACAGGTGACTGGAGGAGCCCAACCCTCCTTAAAGGTACATGACCAGACACCCAGCCGTGGCCCCATGGCGGCTGCGGTGCTGGTGTGGCACCAAAAGTGGTTACAACACAAAAAACAAGGTCACTGTCCTCCACCTATAACTGGCCACCACAGCAAGGAGCTATGGAAAGGCAGATACAGACAAAAAACAAAACAAAAAAAACAAAAATTCCAAGCTCAACTTACCGACCAGTCTGCCACCAAGCCAAATTCACCTGTCTAACAGTTCAGCGTTTAAAAGACAGGGGATTGGTTACACACATTTGCAAGTGTATGCGTAAGCTGCAGGCCCCGACAAGGCTCCCTGTATACTGCAGACCTAACTCTGTATAAGAGGCTTCACAGTGGAAGCAGATACAATTAAATGGATAGATGAAGGACAGGTGACTGGAGGAGCCCAACCCTCCTTAAAGGTACATGACCAGACACCCAGCCGTGGCCCCATGGCGGCTGCGGTGCTGGTGTGGCACCAAAAGTGGTTACAACACAAAAAACAAGGTCACTGTCCCCCACCTATAAAAAAAATATCCCAAGCTTTGAACATCTGATGGAGCACTGTTCAATCCATCATCTGAAAATGGAAAGAGAATGGCATAATTGCAAACATACCAAGACATGGCCATCCACCTAAACTGACAGGCCAGGCAAGGATAGCATAAATCAGAGAAGCAGCCAAGAGGCCCATGGTAACTCTGGAGGAGCTGCAGAGATCCACAGCTCAGGTGGGAGAATCTGTCCACAGGACAACTATTAGTAGTGCAATCCACAATCCACAAATCTGGCCTTTATGAAAGAGTGGCAAGAAGAAAGCCATAAGAAGTCCTGTTTGCAGTTTGTGAGAAGCCATGTAGGGGACACAGCAAACATGTGGAAGAAGGTGCTCCGGTAAGATGAGAACAAAATTTAACTTTTTGGCCTAAAAGCAAAACGCTATGTGTGGCGGAAAGCTAACACTGCACATCACCCTGAACACACCATCCCCACTGTGAAACATGGTGGCGGCAGCATCATGTTGCGGAGATGCTTTTCTGTAGCAGGGACAGGGAAGCTGGTCAGAGTTGATAGGAAGATGGATGGAGCCAAATACAGGGCAATCTTAGAAGAAAACCTGTTAGAGTCTGCAAAAGACCTGAGACTGGGGCAGAGGTTCACCTTCCAGCAGGACAACAACCCCACACATACAGCCAGAGCTACAATGGTATGGTTTAGACCAAAACATTTTCATATGTTAGAATGACCCAGTCGAAGTCCAGACCTAAATCCAATTGAGAATCTGTAGTAAGACTTGAAAATTTCTGTTCACAGACGCTCTCCTTCCAATCTGACAGAGCTTGAGCTATTTTGCAAAGAAGAATGGGCAAAAATGTTGCTCTCTAGATGTAACAAGGGGGTCCCCAGATCCCACCCCCCCACCCTATGTGAATGAGTACGGGGTACATTGTACCCCATTCACCTAAAAAAAAGTGTACAATAAAAACCACACTACACAGGTTTTTAAAATATTTTATTAAATCAGCTCCGGCGTCTTCTCCACTCTCTGGCTCTTCTTTCTTCTGCTCTTTTGCGGGGTCTTCTATCTTCTGAGGGGTCTTCTTTCTTCTGAGGGGTCTTCTTTCTTCTCCTTCTCAGCAGCGTCTTCTGCTCTTTTGTCGGTCTTCTCCGTGGTCCTCTTCCCTCTGTTCTTCCTCTCTTCTTCTTTCCATGTTGACACGACACAATCTCCTTCACAAATGCCCTCTACGCTGTGTGCTGTGCCTTATATTGGCATGGGGTGGGGCCACCTGCTGACATCATCTGGAGGCCACACCCCTATGATGGCACAGCTCCGCCCCAGGATGTGACATCACAGGGATGTGGCATTCGGGTGATATCATCGGGTGGCCCCGCCCCATGCCAATATAAGGCACAACACACAGCGGAGAGGGCATTCGTGAAGGAGATTGTGTCGTGTCAACATGGGAAGAAGAAGAAAGGAAAAACAGAGGTAAGAGGATAGCAGAGAAGACCGGCAAAAGAGCAGAAGATGCCGCAGAGAAGGAGAAGATAGAAGACCCCGCAAAAGAGAAGAAGAAAGAAGAGCCGGAGAGGGGAGAAGAAGCTGGAGCTGATTTAATAAAAGATTTTAAAAACCTGTGTAGTGCGTTTTTTAATTTACACTTTTTTTTCAGGTGAATGGGTAAGGGTACAATGTACCCCATACTCATTCACATAGGGTGGGGGGCCGGGATCTGGGGGCTTCCAGATTCTGATAAGTCCCCGCCTGCAGAACCCAACAACCACCGGCAAGGGTTGTCGGGAAGAGGCCCTTGTCCTCATCAACATGGGAACAAGGTGCTTTGGGGTGGGGGGGCGCAGAGCCCCCCCTGCTCCAAAGCACCCATACTCCCCATGTTGAGGGCACGCGGCCTGGTATGGTCCAGGGGGGTGCTCACTTGTCCTCACCCCCTTTCTTGGCCTGCAGGGCTGCGTGCTTAGATAAGGGTCTGGTATGGATTTTGGGGGGATCCCATGCCGTTTTTTTGGCATGGGGTTCCCCTTAAATTCCGTACCAGACCAAAGGGCCTGGTAGGCTCCTGGAGGGGGACCCCATGCCATTTTTTTTTTAAATTTGGCGTGGAGTTCCCCTTCAAGATCCCCAGAGCATAAGTCGCATACCAAAGTCGGATCAGTGAAGACAATGATCCGACTTTGATCCAACTTCAATGCCTTTGAATGGGCTAAAGTAGGATCAAAGTCGGACAAAAGTAGTACAGGAACCTTTTTCAAAGTCGGTCCAACTTTTAAAACCATAAGTCGGACCAGTTAAGACAGCTCTCATAGGGAATCATTGTTTTTGTGACGAAATGCGACTTGTGCCCCTAATGTCGGTCCGAGAATCAGACTAGTGTGAACCCAGCCTTAGGGAGTTTCACTCCCTCCTGAATAAAATTGTCACCAGGAATAAAAGTGAAGTTAAAACAAAAAAAATGTTTCAGAATAAGAGTGGAAATCCTTTCCACAACTGGTTGGTTAAGACAGTGAACGTGTATTTTATTTTACTTTTAATAGATTTCTTATTGGTGTTAATTTCTTGTTTTTAAACTGAAACTTTGATTTACACTTTCCAACTTTTGCATATTTTACTTATTATAAATAGATTGTATATAAAGTTTTTTTTTTCTTGTGGGCCTTCATAGATCTGACTGATAGCAAAGTGCCTGTGAAAATCAATTTAAAAATCTTGCCATTCATACAAACAAAATATTTTTTTCCCTAAGGATTCAGCACTTTGTTAAACCTGCTGCGATCTGAAGATGAGATCATTGTTGGGAATACAGCGCTTTGCTTGGGTTGTTGCTTTGATGTACCAGGATTAGCTTCCTCCCTCCTCCAGTCTGATATCCTGAAACTTCTACTGACCCATGCTGGTGGTGATGCCAAGAGGTCCTCAGTGCAGCAGAATGCAGCCATTGCACTGGGGAAACTGTGCTCTGCTGAGCCAAGGTAAGACAAAAAAAACAAATGGTCCCACAGCTGGTGTAGATGTGCAAAAAATGCCCTTATTGTTGCATTGCAGTTGCATTGCAGAGCCATAGATTACCTAAAGCTGAAGTTTGGGTAAAAGTCAAAACTACCCCTGCAGTGGGGCTCCCTCTGTACTGTAAGAGTTAAATGCTTTTTTTACTTCCCCTGCATTTGACGCTTTCTTCGTCCCTCCAGCGCTCTGGGTTATGGGTAGGCCCACAGTGTCCTCACTTACAATGCAGAACGGCTGGCCCTATGTTATATGTGATGACATCAGGCAAAGGGATGAGGCCTCAGGGGACCAGAGGGGATAAAGCCTGTGGGAGAGAGGGATAAGATAAATCTGCATTTAAAAATATCCTAGACAAAAATACAAATATTTAAAGCTGAAATCCAGTAGAAAAAATATGGGGATACAGCATCAGTGAAATAATTTACCTCTAATGAAGAGTATCCTATGTCCTCAGGGCCGCTGATAAGGCAATACAGCCATCCTACTGTACTGGGCCTGGGCACCATCGGTTTAACCACCTCCCGTCCGCCGTATAAGGAAATGACGGCTGCGGGGGGGTTCTATGTCATATGATGTTGTCCCACTCTCTCTTGTGCGCCTGTGGAGGCATGCAGCACATCAATTGGTGGCATGCTGTGTCCCCGGGACATGGCCCATCCCTGATCTCAGTAAAGAGATTCTTACGTGGCTCTTTACCCATGTGATCAGCTGTATCCAATCACAGCTGGTCACATGTAAACAAGGACATGCCAGTTATTGGCTTTTCTCTCCTCACACTTACCACATGAGGTGAAGAGAGCCAATCAGCAGCATTCCCTCACAGGGAATATCTGCACAGATAACCCAGGCATTAATTATCAGTGCCCTAATTATCAGTGCAGCCCCAACTGTTCCTCCTCAGTGATCCAGTCAGTGCCTAGCAGTGTTGCCAATCACTGCCCATCAAAAATGCCAATCAGTGATGCCTTTCAGTGCCTGCTCATCAGTGACGCCCATCAGTGCCGCCTATCTGTGATACCTATCAGTGCCCTACAGTGCCGTCTCATCAGTGCCCATTAGTGCAGCCTCATCAGTGCCCATTAGTGAAGGAGAAAAATTACTTATTTACAAAATTTTATACCAAAAACAAAGAAAAACTTTTTTTTTTCAGAATGTTAGGTCTTTTTTATTTAGCAAAAAATAAAAAAGCAAGTGGCAATTGAATATCACCAAAAGAAAGTCTAAAAAAAAAATTACATTGTCTGGGTACAGCGTTGCATGACCGCGCAATTGCCATTGAAAGTGCGACAGTGCTGAAAATTGGCCTGGGCAGGAAGGGGGTAAAAGTGCCCAGTATTGAAGTGGTTAAAAGGGGGGCAGGCACCTTCTGAGCCGGTTGTACTGTCTTATTGCAGACACTGATCCTCTTCTGTCTCCCCCTGCAGTGCTACATGTTTCTCCTCCTTGCTTTCCCTCTGCTGCATTGCAGGGGGATTGGTCTAAGCACATGCGCCCCTTCCATCTGCTGTCCGGGCCCCCCTGTGTGCTCCCCCCCCGCAACGCTTCCAACTTTCCTTCTTTCTCGCCGGAAGCTGCTTCGGGCACACAGGGGGATGTTTCAGGATAAAGAGCAGGGGAAGGAGCTGGTAAATATGTAATTTACTGGCCCCTTCCTTTCCTGAATAAGCACAGTGAGCGATCGGTACCAATCACTCCTGTGTCCATTCATCTCTGAAGCACAGTAAACTGTGTTTATTATGCTTCTGTTTGTGAATAACGGAAGCCTCAGAGTGTTTCCTTTTCATTCATCTGTGCTGCTGAGACTGCAGAGAAAGAGACTGATACATCTTTGTCCTAGGTCACTTTTTGCCAAGGGGGCCCTGTCAGGTAGGCTGTATGGGGCCCGTGATTACCAAAAGCAGGCCTGTATGTCCTGCCAGCTGCTGGTTACTATAACAATCTTTACATCAATGAAATCAGTTATTACACACAGTAATAATCTTTTGGGGGTCTCGGGGGATGAGAGGTAGCAGCTGCAATAGTGAAAGATCCTGTTGTTTGCCCCCTTTCTTCTCCCCTCATCCATTCACAAAACTTCTTATATTCTTTTCACAGAATGGAAGGCATTATGTTTGTGAACAAGGGGAAATCTTGTTGTTTTGCTTATCTGACACGCTTTGCCCCTTCTATGAAAAGAATACACAGCATGTTTGTGAAGAAGAAAGGGAAGAAGAAAAGTGTGGGGGGCATGATCAACAGGATCATTTGCTTGGCTACTGCCACTGCTTTGCATGGTAAATAAATAAACTAGTATTAGGGATTTAGGGCAAATTCCCACAGGGCAATCCGTGAAATCTCAGAGCTTCGACTGTCTCAGCACTAGGCTTCATTGCAGTGTGAATGGGACACATAGGAAACAATTGTTTCCTATGTGTTCCTGTGGTGACAGATGCTTTACCATGCTGTAAAATGTCTGTCACCACATATATGGTGAATTGGCCCTAAGGCTAGGGATCAGACAAGGTTATGATAAGGAATAGGTATCATGGTTTGGTTTTTAGTGCATGAGGAGTTTGCATTAAGTAGTAAGGGTCAGCCATAGGGTCAGGTTAAGGTTGGTGGTCAGAGCTTTTAGAGAATCACTTTACCTTTTCAAAAACCCTGCATTGATAATTACTTATAAACCAAAAACTCTATTGCGCCGTGGAACAATGCAAGTGATAAAGTGCAAAATATATACTAACAATACAAATCTTTGAATAATTAAATAAAATATACATTTGGTGAAGCAACCATTTAGGCTGTTAGAGGGCTGCTGTGATCTTAGGCGAACCCGTATAGTCCATGTGTACACAAAAATAACATTCAGCGCCTCTCCAAAATTCTTCAATTTAAATACAAATTCGTGTCCATAAAAAGTTCAAACCATATGATAAATGGATAAAAGTGCTTTTCGTGAAGAAAGTGACGATAGTGCTCATAAGACTGCTTGGTGTATAAAAGTGCAACAAAGGTGCCAGGTGCTCACTCCCCTCTCGTGTCCCCACTCACCCTAAGGCGTGGACCTGCTGCTTTGCAGTCAACAGGTCAAACAAGCGTAGGTTTTAGCTGGATGGTTTTACAGCTGGGCTCTGGAGAAGTATAGCGGCACGGCACCTCTTCAAAAATCAAGCCTTAATGTGCTCAAAAAATAAAAAATACCATAGTGTAGACCGTCTAAAAATATCACATTTATTGTGCAAACAAATTGACGTCATTTCCGGCCTGTCACAACCATCCACGTCACATCCGCCGCTAAGAGGAGACGAACGGATGCGAGTTCCACTAGTCATCAAGCTGTGTTGTTGTTTTCAACTTAATGCGTTTGACCATAGTTTCCTTGTAAGTAGGCAATTTGTTTGCACAATAAATGTGATATTTTTAGACGGTCTACACTATGGTATTTTTTATTTTTTGAGCACATTAAGGCTTGATTTTTGAAGAGGTGCCGTGCCGCTATACTTCTCCAGAGCCCAGCTGAAAAACCATCCAGTTAAAACCTACGCTTGTTTGACCTGTTGACTGCAAAGCAGCAGGTCCACGCCTTAGGGTGAGTGGGGACACGAGAGGGGAGTGAGCACCTGGCACCTTTGTTGCACTTTTATGCACCAAGCAGTCTTATGAGCACTATCGTCACTTTCTTCACGAAAAGCACTTTTATCCATTTATCATATGGTTTGAACTTTTTATGAACACGATTTTGTATTTAAATTGAAGAATTTTGGAGAGGCGCTGAATGTTATTTTTGTTTACACATTGATAATTACTTGTCATTATGCTTGCAATACCAAAAACCATCATAATATGATTTCAGTAAATTGAAATCAGACCTTAATGATTCCATGAATAGCTGCAATTTTCATATTGCTCTTTGCTTAATTAGTAGGTCTGTTTGTGTTTAAAGTGCACTGCTGTCATTTAAAACCCTACTAAGGAGCTAAAGGGTGGGAGGGTTTATCTGGGTATTGTAACACTTTAATTTCACATTTTATATATTTGCTTTAAAACTTTGGAATGATAACTAATTAAGCACAGGGCTGTGGGTACTGTAGTACATATGCATTTGAACATATGGGAACAACCTGTAGAGCAATCATTCTCAGGTAGGGTTTTTCCTTAAGCTGTGGCTGATTTACCTCCCATTTGTTGGTGCTGGTGTCAGCAGTATGACATTGATGATCCTTTTAGCTAACTGTAATGGTAGCTTTCTGACCACTACTGTAAGAGGGCATTCTTCCCACTGCCAACCAATATAATAGACATTTTCCATTGGATCCCCAATTAATTTGTCTTAGCAGAGGTTCCCCAAGACCTGGGTTCCTCAGGGGTAAAAAGGTTGAGAAGAAAAGCACCTCTATGTGTAAAGAACAGATACCTGAGTTTACAATGACTCACAAATGGATGGGTTGCTATTTAAGTGAATTTGCCTCATGATTGTATGGTCCGGTCTGAAATATCGGAATAGGTGGCTTCTGCATCATGCACATGAAGATATTACTGAAACCTAAGCAAATGTGTCTGTGATTTTTATGAGAGATTCCACATTTGCACATGTAGAGCCTATGGCATAATAGAGTTAAAGCGGAGGTCCCTACACTCCAGACTTTACCCCGGCGCAGTACCTGCTGCATCATACATCTATATCACAATCAGCATACAAAAAGTCGCTTACCCTCCACCTCATAAACGCAGCCAAAATGTGCATCCCTAAGCAATGGCGGGATAAGAACCCCCCGACAATACGAGATTGGCTACTTAGGGTTAAGCAGATAGAAGAAATGGAGGACCTAGTTCACCATGCAAGGGAAACCCAGATGAAGTTCCGCAAAACTTGGGCATGTTGGCAACATTTTAAAAATTCAGCACAGTTTGATACCCTGTCTGCCACCAGCATAGGGCAGGACTCAACATCATCGGTCACATCCAGGACTCCTACTAACGACACCTAATGCACACAGTGTTTTACTTTTCCCCACCCACCTACCTACCCCACCTCCTAACAAAAAAAAAAAAACAAGTAAAAAGGAAACAATACACTCTTCTGTCAAATCCCTGAATCCAAAACTCAGATATAATGACGTGCCTGTCATAATAGTTCACCTAGCCTACAATACCAGAAGAAAATCGCTGACTGATCGACCTTCTGGTAGGAAGCAAATCCTAAGGTGGAATAATCTCACTCCATGCGAAACCCGGGTAGCCTTGACTAGAACGAACAGCTCGACTTTCCCACGCGCGTCCACAGCAAGTTCCCCTATGGGGTGGACGGGCGGGGGAAACAAGTTATTCCGGATATCTGGGAGAAAGAAACGTTTAAGATACCACCTTGGATGCTTCTGTACATTTGTGTCACTTGTTATTTGAGTTATACCATAGTTCCAGTTGCATCTGGACTTAGACATTTTGACTACTATGACTGTTTTGCTGTACGTCCAGAGTTTTCTTGTGCTTTTCTATGTAAACTGTGCATTGAAATCCAATAAAATATTGAAATAAAGCAGAGGTCCACCCACAACTAAAAAAATTAAAAGTCAGCATCTACACATACTGTAGCTGCTGACTTTTAATATAGGACACTTGCCTGTCCTGGAGTCCAGCGATGTCGGCACCCGCCGCAGATCTTCGGATCAGGGGTCAGGTGCAGCCGTGTTCATTGCGGGTAAGGGAACCCGGACATGTAGCATTACAAGTTCACACCGGGTGCCCTACTGCACATGTGCAAGGCTGCGCTGCGCTCTGCTATTGGCCAGGCGGCCAGTAGCAAAGCGAGGAGGGAGCCGGGCTGCTGACGTCAGCGGCTGCCGGCCGGAGCTCCAGGATATGCGGAAAAGGACACCTGTCTAAAGACAGGTGTCCTCTTCCCCTCCCCCCCGAAAGGTGGCAAATGTGACACCTGAGGGGGGGAACAATCCAATCAGTGTAAGTTCCACTTTTGAGTGGAACTCCGCTTTAACCACTTCCCGACTGGCTCACTTACATTTACTGCTGCACTGTATAAAGACAGCGCTCACGCCCGCGGGTAGGCGACGCCCACGGCGATCTAATTTATTTCAGAACTGATCAGTCCCCAGGCCCAGACCAATGATTTTTGGTCTCTGATCGCCCCCCCCAGTTAACCCCTTCACTCCTGTCACTGCTCTGTCATTTAGTGCAGTGATCAGATTTTTCACTGATCACTGTACTTGTGTCACTTGTGACACTAATCATTGTTTGGGTAGGTTGTGGTAGGTGGTATTAGGCCCAAATAAGAATAGGTGCCCCCCCTTACCCCCCAATAAAGGTTTTAACCCCTTGATTGCCCCCTGTCACCTGTGATCACTGTATTAGTGTCACAGGTGATGCTTGTTACATTTTTTTTTCATCACCCGCTGTATGTACCTTATAAAGGTTTTAACCCCTGATCGCCTGGCGGGAGACCTTAGCTAGGTTTTAATGTAATTTAGGGTCAGCGTCAATCCTATATCATTTCAGTGACAACTTTGTGAATTTGTTTTTTTTTGTTTTCTTGTAATTTTTCAATCACCTGTGACAAAAAAATAAAATATTCAATGGGCTCAACATGCCTCTCAGCAAATTTCTTGGGGTGTCTACTTTTCATATGGGGGGGGGGGGGGGGGTTGTGCCGCCCTTCCATTATAGCACCTCAGGAAATAAGATAGGCAGTCATAAAATAAAAGCTGTGTAAATTCCAGAAAATGTACCCTAGTTGTAGATGCTATAACTTTTGATCAAACCAATAAATATACGCTTATTGACTTTTTTTTACACAAGACATGTGGCATAATGCATTTTAGCAGAAATGTATGACTAAAATTGAGTTTATTGTATTTTTTATAACAAAAAGTTAAAAATATCATTTTTTCAACATTTTTGTTCTTTTTTCGATTAGATCGCAAAAAAAAAATGCAGTGGTGATCAAATACCACCAAAAGAAAGCTCTATTTGACGCAAATTTTGTTTGGGTACAGCATTGCATGACCGCGCAATTGTCAGTTAAAGCAGTGCAGTGCCAAATTGTAAAAAGTGCTCTGGTCATTAAGGTGGTAAATCCTTCTGGGACTTAAGTGGTTAAACATCTAATTGTGTCTTTTAAGTTACATCTGCATTGGGTTCAGTTAGTCATGCAAATTCTCTAATATGTAGCACAGGTTAGTAAGACAGATATATATTTTTAACAAAACAACAAGCTCCTATTTCAAGGACAAATCATGTAATTCTAAAAATCTACATTTTGTATTTTACTGTACAAATAGCTTTTTTATAAATGGTTTTACATAAGCTGGGGCTAGCATGTTCCCAACAGAATGTGTTCTATCAGTGTGATTTTAAAACTAACATGAAACAGAAAAATAATTTTTAATATTTGGTAATTATGATAAGGTTCTAGAAGACCTTTTATACAGATGAAGGTTAGTGTATTTATGTTATGTCGTGTCTGAGATCTTAACACCCTTTGTAATTTATGATGTACTTTATGGTGATGCATTGTGTTTTTTAATCCTTTGTCAACTGAATGAAAAGAACTTAAACGCAGAAATTTCATAATGCTTTTTTTCTGTCAGGTACCTGACACAACTTCGGGAACTTCATGGAATTGAAATTCTCAATTCTTGTATGAAATACATCAAATGATTGAACTCCTGTACCAGATACCAAGATAGTATTAGTAGATAGATAGATAGACTCTTCTACAGTAAGTATAAAAGAAAAAGCTGAATAGAAAATATGTGAACATTGTTGAATTCTGTCTTGTAGTAGATGCTGGTTTTCCGTATTTTTTGTAAAACTAAGAAAATTCCACGCTAAAATCCTTATATCAAATAATTTAAACACAATGGTAGGGCAACAACTGTATCAGAAAAAGAAGAAATATATGTTAAATAAATATGTGAAAAAATCTCCAAATGAGCACTGCAAAACTAGTAAGTTTAAATACAAGTCTATAACCAATATAAAATAATAAACACCAGTGTGCTACTCTAAATATATTGCTCATATATATATATCTCATTAAAATATATTATTAGTGCCCAAAACATTTGTTATTTTGAACAAACACATTGAAACTGATATTCATCAGTGTAAAAAAGAAAAATAAACAATAGTGATATTTAAAACAATGAAAATAACATAGTCCAATTTGTCAGCAAGTCCCCATTGAAAAAGCAGTGCTGAGCTTCTTACACACATAAAGTGAAGACAAAGGTGTTCAGATAGCCGCCATGCCAGATGAACTTACTCTTACCAGAATGATAGCCTCTTACCAGAATAATAGCCTCTTATCAGAATGATAGGATCTCAAATTATAGAGATCTAATTCACCAAGAAAGGTGTCTGCACAGCTGCAGCTTGGTAGAATACACTGATCAAACCTTGCAGCGATGTTGTCCAGATAGTGGGCTATTAAACCTTACTGGGCTCCGTTGAGTGCTTGCTGCCACTCTCACATACAAATAAGCAGAGTAGACTTCATGGTGCAGTACATAAAATGATGGCATTTAATATAAAACACCCATTGCACTTACAATTAGCAGATAGGTTAACAGCAGTTTGAATACAGACACGTCCGCGGTCCTTACCCGCCGGTCCGTGCATGATGACGTCACAGATGTGGCTCCACCCGATTCATTTCTCCGTAACACGCGTCAACTGGGAAAGGAGGATCCTTTCCCAATTGACGCCTGTTATCGAGAAACACATGTCTGTATTAACGTTTAATAGCCCACTATCTGGACAACATTGCTGCAGGATTTAATCTGTGTATTCTACCAAGCTGCAGCTGTGCAGACACCTTCCTTGGTGAATTAGATCTCTAT
Source organism: Glandirana rugosa (assembly GCA_018402905.1). Classification (NCBI taxonomy): domain Eukaryota; kingdom Metazoa; phylum Chordata; class Amphibia; order Anura; family Ranidae; genus Glandirana; species Glandirana rugosa. Next base: position 1,269,750 of record BLSH010357548.1, on the reverse strand, counting down.
AATTTGAGATACTATCATTCTGGTAAGAGGCATGAGTTCATGTGGGTTGGAATCTGAACACCTTTGTCTTGTGTGTTGGAAGCACAGCATCTTTTCACTGGGGACTTGCTAACAGATTGGACTGTGTTTTTTTTTTTATAATTTTAAATATCACTATTGTTTATTTTTCTTTTTTACACAGATGAATAACAGATAGAAATAAATGTTAAATGAATTGGCGCTAATGTAATATGTGATCAGAAATTGCAACTAGGTCATGATAACCTGTGTGCCAAAAATACAACATATATACAGTAAATAAATGAACAAAATTAATTAATAATCCATAGTGACTGCCCCAACACCAGTAGTGGCTGAAAAGCCTCCAATGCGTAGTTTCCTCTGCAATAGCACTACACTGCAAGTGCTTAAATGGATAGATGGCCACTCACCAGAAATACCTGATTGTATAGAGTGAGTATGAATATGGCTTGTGTTTATGCACCATGGATCCTGGGCTCACATTTCTCTCCTGTTTCAGTCCTCCTATGAAGGCTGAGGATACATTGGCAAGCTCCACCGAAAAACAAGGAAACAATATATGGTGCAGTAGGTCAAGAAAAAGGAGCCTAGCAGAACATTCGGCAAAATCAACACTCACCTTTGTTTGTACCATGCCTGGTACTAGGTGTTTACAGTGCTAGTGGACGTGTGGATTGCACGTGTGCCAGCGTGTGTTCCATGCCTCGTTGTGGCTCAGGTAGTCGAATCAGCATCACCTGTGGGACTCGGATATGATTGATCCCCACTTCAACATATGTTTCGCCATTAAGCAACATCAGTTTTAAAGTGTGTGTTCACAATAACTGATATTTTGGGCACTAATAATATATTTTAATGAGATATACTGTATATATGAGCAATATATTTAGAGTAGTGCACTGGTGTTTATTATTTTCCGTAGGTGTTATTTTATTTTCTGTTAGCATAACTTGTGAACAAAAATTCTAAACAGACATTATGTGTAATTTTATTTATTGTAATATGGGTTAATATATTTATAAAAGCCCTACAAAAGCATGCGTATCAATAAAGGATAATTTTGCAAGTTGTTTTTTTTTTAAATGACTCTAGGGTTAAAGTGCAGTACATTGTAACTACAGCAAACAACTATGATGGAGCCCATGCGGTCAGCAGTATAAAGTATACCTGCTGTTCCATTTATTTACCAATGGCATATTTCTAGTACAGCTGTATTATCCGCAGTATAAAGCAAGGTTTATATTTCCTTTTTTGACTCACGCACACTGGACGTTTTTCTATCTCTCTTAAATGTCTTTGCTCCCGGCAGGGGCACTTTGGCAGAAAAAACACTTGATGCTTGTAAAAGTGCACAATGCATTTAGGCCCATTTAGCCGCATCAAGTGCTTGGGCATTAATTAATTTAATTCAACAGAGTAATAATTGTATCTGGCCATGAAAGAAATGAATTAACGCTCAAGCGCTAAACGTGCCTAGTGTTAATGCACATTTAGATGACTAAGCAGAGAAGAAAGTGCTTGTAAGTGCAGTAATAAAACAATTTAATGACAAGGAAGGGTTAAAAACACTTACAAGATGGAAGTGAAAAAAAGGCATATCAATGAATCCATGACGTCCAGTACGATGCCTCCTGGAAGTAAAGACACCTGCAGGTGAAAGATCCAGCCGACCAGCAGTGGGAAAAACTGTCCTGACAACACGGCTCTCCATCTTGGATCAGAGAGACAGTGTTACCCACCGCTGGTCAACTGGAACTTCCACCTGCAACTGTCTTTACTCCCAGGAGGCATCCCGCTGGACGTCATGGATTCATTGATATGCCTTTTTTTCACTTCCATCTTGTAAGTGTTTTTAACTCTTCCTTGTCATTAAATTGTTTATTACTGCACTTACAAGTGCCTTCTTCTCAGCTTTGTTTTTCCTATAGAGTGTTTTTTTATTTATTTCAAGTACTTATATAGCGCCGTCAATTTACATCAACACTTTAAATATACATTGTACATTCACATCAGTCCTTACCCTCAAGGAGCTCACAATCTAAGGTCCCTAACTCACATTCATACATACGCATACTAGGGCCAGTTTAGACAGGATCCAATTAATCTACCAGCATGTCTTTGGAGTGTGGGAAGAAACTATGTGGGAAGACACAAGGAGAACATGCAGGGAGGTAGTGTTGTGGTTGGGATTTGAACCAGCGACCCTTTTGCCGCCAGGCGAAAGTGCTATCTACTACATCACTGTGCTGCCCAGTGTTCTTCCTTCTTCTAAAGTGCTGCTGTGGTGCATTAATTACATTTCAAGGGCCAGTCCTGTACTGTTTGTTAAAGTCTCCTTGTTATCCAGAGCACCCTATTCTCCACACTCTTCCTGCATTTAGATGAGTATAGAAGTGTTTAGGGTCAAGCGTTTTTTGTTTTTTTTTTTTGTCAAAAGCTGCTCCTGGACACACTGGCAATGTTTTTTTTTTCCTGCCTCTAAACTCCTCTAAAAAGCCTATGTGTGCATGAACACATAGGATGACATGCAGGGGCATTTAGAAAAAAAAGCCAGATTCCCCCAGGAGCAGCTGAAAAAACGTCCAGTGTGCATGAGGCCTTTCTGTTTCATTTTATATTACTTCAACCAGTACTAGACTTGCAACCATCATTTAATTAGCAAACTTCCCATTTAAGAGGGACCCTGTCTAAACAGAATCATTCTAAAGTTTCTGATGGAAAAGCTATTTGGATGAGTAAATATAACACATTATCAATTTTGCTGTGGCTTTAAAACTAGGGGGATATTAGCATACATATTATTGCACAGCATAAGGAACATAATTTCAGTTATACACCCGTCCTCCATTTAGAGATCACTTCTCATTGATAGAAGCTGGAGCACAGCTTATATCAATAGAGGAGCTGGGTAGAAAGGATCTATCACTGCTCACTCAGTTCTATGAACCCCCAGAAGATTACAGTGGTAGAGGTGTGTTTGGTTGTGGGGGGGGGCAGTGTTAAGAAGAAGAAGATTTCAAGAAAAGCAGAAGCTAGCAGCACAACGGACACATCATATTGATAGTACTTTTTTCCCTTGTGCTGATTTTTATATTTGTTAAGAGTTCAGAGTCCAGCCATTTATGCATATGCAACTTCTAAAGCTATGATGAAAGGGGCTGTTCTTAACCTAAAAAAATGTGTTGACCATTTTATTCTTTATCATCTTTATTATTTATAAAAAGACAGTCTTTTCAGACTCTAAAACCAGTGGCACGGTGCTCTCATTTTTTTATTCACTATAGAATTCCACCCAGGGTAATTGTTGTGGACCCAGATACACTAAAACTGCCTAGTCGACTTTGCCTAGTTAGGCTTTGCCAACCAGAAGTTGGATTTGATTTACTGGAGAGTGCAAAATCTGGTGCAGCTGTGCATGGTAGCCAATTAGCTTCAAACTTCAGATTTTTTGAGGTTGTAAACCTCATCCATGGTATTTGAGAAAAGCACATATATCTGTAGTGTCTCTCTTCAAAGCTCTAAGTGTCGTTTCCCTCTGGTGCTTCATTCCTATGTTATCAGCATGAGTCAATTCTGAGAACTTTTCCCGACACATGAGATAAAATTTGTGTTGGGGAGGAGAGCTCAAAACGGGGGTTGTCTATTCAGAGCACAGTTCTACTGCTGTGAAGGGGTGTGTTCCTTTCCTCCAATCAGCTACCGACAGATGACGAAGTATTTTTAACACAATTCTGCCCTTTTGAAGGGATGCAGGGAAGAGAAGACTGCAGATAAACAAGTAAAACCTATGTAGGAGGATTGTTTCATGTTTGTGTATTATTAGAAATAACAGGATACAAAGGTAATACAGAGTAACAAAATGTCACCATTATATAGCATCTTGCATCGGGACATTAAACATATTATAATCTGGCAATAACAAAACATAGTAATACGGTTGGCGTGCGGAATCAAATAGGATTTTAAGAGAGAGAGAGGTGGTATACATAAGGTCGATTAACAAAGTAACATATGTATCACTTATTACCTGAACATCTCGTGGGCTGTTTGGTTTCTATGCACAGCTGCATTCGATTTTGCACACTTTAGTTTTAGTAAATCAACCCCAATGTCTTTTTTTGTGACCAGAGAAACATCCTTTGCTAAACAAACTCATTAAGAGGGCACTGTTTTACTGCGCTTGCATGGTAATCAATGTATTATATTAAGGGTATATATATGTAATAAACATCTCCATTAGCAGAGTTTTATTACTGTGTTGTGTACTCTCTTTGCCTTATCAGCTTCAGCTACCAATACTAATATAACTTTCAGGATATTCATTTACGTGATCATGATTACCACCAACCCAAATAAACTATTATCATTTGAATGGGAAATATTTCTATTTATCTTTGTACAGGAACACTAGCTAGCACATTATTTTCATTTTCATAATCCTTGCAGAATTTGTTGCCCTGGGATGTGATACAGCTAGTCTATACACTGTGCACAAGGTACAAATGAGTCCTGGGTGACCTTTATGATGTATGCCAGGGCATAAAAAATAAAGAATTCTGCCTTGGAATGTACACACGTGCCTAGAAAGAAAAAAACAATCAGAGGGAATAGGAAAAGAGCAGTACATTAAAAGTTTCTGGAAGGCTAATAGAATTCAGTATATTAGTCTACTGAATTTAGAAGACCTATTTAATCATTCACAACAGCAAGACTAGTAATACAACATGGATTGTAAGGCAGTTGCAATATACAATCTAAAAGTCAGCAGTACCTTTTTATGAAGTATGAAAATATATGGGCAGTCTTCCTCTCTTGTGGTTTTCTTACCCGGTAAACTACAAGATTTAGTAATATTCTATATTATAGGCTTATTTCTACAAACTTCTTACAATAATAGACGATGTGAAAAAAATGTCTAAAAGAATTTACTGTTGTACATTTAATTAGGCAGTCACTTCCTTTATTCCCTATCCTACCCCACAAAATAGAAGAAACTTCTAGTTTTGTGTGTATTAATAGAACTTGAGCCAACAAAAAAGCCATGCATTGTGATATCAAATATATCAAATCATGACAAACAATTAAGTCAGTAAAAAAAACATATATATATATTTATAGTACAAAATTAGTAGTATTATAAATGGACTGCAACACTTATTATACATTTCTCCTAGTATAACACCCACCAAAAAGCCAGAAGACAGATTTTATTCATTATTTAATAAATAATTATTATAATTAATAATACCCTTGATGTGTTATCATTTATAATGTACAATAAATAGCTAATAGTTTGTGGATACCAGACCATAACACCTATATGAGTGTAACACTGTGCATTGTTAGTGAGAGTGCAGAATGTTATTCATCCACAAGATGGCAGCATTCATCACTTTTATTTGCCATAGCCTGATACAGGTATCCAGAGGCTTCTGGGAATTGTAGGCTGAAAACAGAACTTTCTTCACACTTAGGCTGAAATTAAACTACAAAAGCCCATGAGCAAACACCAAATGGCAGGAGCATATAAAAGAAAAAGACTGGGAGGACACAAAGGAGTTGGAGACAAAGTATAGAAAAGGCTGGGGAAGCAGAGGAAATGACTGTCAAGCCGAATGCTGCATGCAAAGAGCTGCTTTGGGGAGACCTATCTGCTGCAGGAGCGCTGAGTCGCAGTCACCACAGCCACATCTTCAATTAAAGGAGGACCCCACCGGAGGCACCTGTCACTTTTTGAATTGTTGAAGAAGGACTGGGTGAGAGGTAGACATGTGCAGAGTGAAAAAATTAGTTTAGTTTAGTTTTATTTCGATTTGTTATTTACATAAGTGTGTTTATGTTTAGTTAAATTTGTTTCATTAATTTAATTTGTTTTTGGAATTTGTTTAGTTTATTCATTTTCAAATCGATTAGAAAAGTTTTTGAATTAATTTTGAATCATTTTCAAATTCGAGTTGTTTTAAATTTCAAATTGTTTTTGAATTTGAATCGTTTTCAAATTGTTTTCCAATTCCCAAGGAGAATGAGGTGGAGTGGAAAGTGGAGGAATAGAATGGCAGATAAAATACAATAGAGAGGAATATAACAGAAAATGAAAGCATATAATGTGGTGGAGTGGAACAGAGCTGTTTTACTCTGTTGTATTCTATTCGTTTGTTTTCTGTTATATTCTTTTCTAGTCTATTTTTTTTTCTGCTATATTCCTTTGTTTTCTATTCTATTTTGTTCTCTTTGGAAACTGGAAGACTATTCAAATTCAAGGATTTCGTCCAAATTTTCTTTTTTGTTATATCGGATTCGTTTAAATTCGGTACTATTGTAATTCGGAAATTCGGATACATCCGAATTTCTGAAAAACGAAAATCCATCTGAATTTTCATGCGGAATGAAACTAACCGCACATGTCTAGTGAGAGGGTCACAGATCTACGCATCATTGCTAGCAGTTACAGCTAGTCTCTTGCCAACCAGGATTTCCATGGGTTAGAAATGTTCTTCGGCATTGACCTTTATCAGTGACAAATACACCAACGCCCTTTATTGCAGCATGCCACCCCTTAGCTGCCATCAGGACCACTGCCTGCAGGTTACTGAGCTGAGTTAACCCCTTGCTCCCTGTTAAGCAGAATCGTTCCCGTGTAGCCGCCTCCACTTCGGCCCAGGTCATTAAAAGAAGGTGCTCTTTCTGTTTAATGATAACCAATAAAGTGGCGCTAAAAGGTGAACATTGATATTATAAATATATAAACTGTACTAATAACTAGAGTTGAGCGAACTTCTAGAAGTCCGGGTTCTGCTGGTTCGGCCGAACTTCGGGACAAAGTCCGGGTTCGGGTCCGGACAGAACCCGAACTTTGTCCCGGTATAGTTACAAGTGGAAAATCGCGGTGAAATAACCAATAGTAATTTGTCTTTCTCGTGGAAGAAAATTACTGGACCCGGCTTCACCTCCGCCGATGTGCCCTTGCTAAGACGAATTGTCCCTCGTTCCCCAATTGAGTCGAGTCATTGGACGTCCGTCACCAGGACTACCGTCGATTCCCCACCGTACGACGTTATTTCCCGCAACCACATAAACAGTGACTATTTCCAGTTACGGCTTCTTGTAAAGATTGGGTACCTTTAGGACCAACCGTTCTCTGATCGACATTGACGATCGTTACTACGCATCTAGAC
>BLSH010357548.1:1247947-1261741 GCA_018402905.1 Glandirana rugosa | reverse complement strand
TTTAATGTGTGAAGAACATCTGTTCTGGTGCAGAACACATGTGTGTGAATAGCAGATGTGCAATGATTGACGTTTTCATTTAAAGTGATACACACATTTTAAAAAGAAGTGTGAATAAAAGATGTGGAATGATTGACGGTTTGATTTAAAGTGACACACACACTTGAAATAATTGTGCAGAAGAGATGTGCAATGTTTGACGGTTTCATTTAAAGTGATACACACATTTTAAAAAGAAGTGTGAATAAAAGATGTGCAATGATTGACGGTTTGATTTAAAGTGACACACAGACTTGAAATACTTGTGCAGAAGAGATGTGCACTGATTCCCGGTTTCATTTAAAGTGATACACACATTTTGCAGAACAGTGATATGGGTACTCCGGGCTTATTTATACTTTTTGGACACAGTTTGAAGATGATTTTAGAACAGTTCTATGGCCTCTAATGTTAATTAATACTTTTCAGACCCATTTTGAAGATGATCTCCATTTTTGCATTTTTTATGTTTTTATTTTTTTAAAAATATTTAAAGTTATTTACCTGTCCCCATTTCTTTGTAGGGCACTTGTCCCACCCTTACCCACATTTCCCTTCCTTTTGCAGACCTCTAGGACCTTCCTGGGCTTTTTTACAGCATTTTTAAGATTTTTCATTAAAATTACCAGAACCCCGGACCCGAACCCGGACTTTTTTTGAAAAGTCCGGGTCCGGGTCCCGGACACCCCAAAGTTCGGTACGGACCCGAACTTTACAGTCCGGGTTCGCTCAACTCTACTTATAACATGACAATCAAATATGTGCATAGGATAAAGCAAGTAAATAAAAACAGTCCGTCTGAATATAAAGTAATAATGGCCAGCCCCATTTTGGAACACCTGGAAAGTAATCATCCAGGTGTCCCCTGTCACATTTTTTTATGCAAATCCTGAGAGTTGCTTTCTTTTAATACATATCACCATGGACCAATGTGACATCTGAAGCTAGTGATTGTACCTCTGGAGCTGATAGCTAGATGCTGGAGCCCTTACCCAGCAGTGGTTGTGGTTTATTCCTAGTTAGTCACCTGTGACAGATCCCATTGGAGTTATATCCTCATGCAAATCTCGTTCGAACCACGTGCAGTATAGTACGTGTGTCCAACAGTTCTGGTAAGTGTCCCATCCAATTATTCATTTGTACTGTATGCACTTCTTGAGATTTAGTTTACTTCCTTGAAGGAATATCAGAGACTTCTGCACTTTGTAGCATGCCATCTTATCAATTTTCTTATGCACTTTGAAGACCAAGTTTACTCCTTTGAATGCACATTAGAGACTTTTTGCAGTTTGTTGCACATCATCACTTTATATTCAGATGGACTGTATTTATTTACTTGCTTTATCCTATGCATATATTTGTTTGTCATTAGCAGAGTTGAGCGAACCCGAACTGTAAAGTTTGAGTCCATACCAAACTTTTGGGTGTCCGGGACCTGGACCCGAACCCAGACTTTTCAAAAAAAGTCCGGGTTCGGGTCAGGGGTTCTGGTATTTTATTCCACGTGTTGAAAAGCTGCCAAGGACAGCCAATCAACAAGTGTTTCACTGGTTTTCCCTAGAAGCCATCACAGCCATGCCTACTAATGGCATGGCTGTGATTGGCCAGTGCACCATGTGACCCAGCCTCTATATGGGGCTGGAGTCACCATGCTGCATGTCATATGCTCTCAGGATAATTTAGGGAGAGGATGCTGCTGGCTCTGTGAGGGACAGATTGCAGAACATCTCATCCTGCATTACTGAACGATCTGATTGTGGACTAGGGAGAGATATTAGTACTGCTGCTTTGAGGGACAGATTGCACACCTCATCCTGCTGCACAGTACGATCTGTTGTGGACTAGGGAGAGAAACTAGTACTGGTGCTTTGAGGGACAGATTGCACACCTCATCCTGCTGCACAGAACGATCTGACTGGACTAGGTAGAGTCTGTTGCTTTAAGGAAAAGATTATTCTTCTAAAATCATCATCAAGTTGTACAGGGAAAGGTTCTAGCTGTTGCTTTAAGGGAAAGATTAGTGTTTTAAAATCATCATCAAGCTGTACAGGGAAAGGTTCCAGCTGTTGCTTTAAGGGAAAGATTAGTGTTCTAAAATCATCATCAAGTTCTACAGGGAAAGGTTCCAGCTGTTGCTTTAAGGGAAAGATTATTGTTCTAAAATCATCTTCAAAGTGTGTGGCAAAAGCCTATTGCAGGGGCATAGAGCCATATTACTGTTCTAAAATCATCTTCAAAGTGTGTGGGAAAAGCCTGTTTCAACCGCATGAAGCCATATTAGTGTTCTAAAATCATCTTCAAAGTGTGTGGAAAAGCCTGTTTCAGCCGCATGAAGCCATATTAGTGTTTTAAAATCATCTTCAAAGTGTGTGGGAAAAGCCTATTACAGGGGCATAGAGCCATATTACTGTTCTAAAATCATCTTCAAAGTGTGTGGGGAAAAGCCTCTTTCACCCGTATGGAGCCATATTAGTGTTCTAAAATCATCTTCACAGTGTGTGGGAAAAGCCTCTTTCAGCCGCATGGAGCCATATTAGTGTTCTAAAATCATCTTCACAGTGTGTGGGAAAAGCCTGTTTCAGCCGCATGGAGCCATATTAGTGTTCTAAAATCATCTTCAGTGAAGATGATTTTAGAACACTAATATGGCTCCATGCAGCTGAAACAGGCTTTTCCCACACACTTTGAAGATGATTTTAGAAGACTAATATGGCTTCATGCGGCTGAAACATTGGCTACTATGCACAGCTGCACCAGATTTTGCACTCTCCAGTTTTAGTAAATCAACCCCTATATGTCTAGTGGAAAGTTGGCAGCTTACTAGCTTCTTTACGCAGTATCTCTTTTTCTCTCTTGATCCTCGCCAACAACTCCATCCCCAAGGCTATTTTCACAGTGAAATGTTTTTCAGGCGCTGCAGTGCTAAAAATAGCGCCTGGGCAGCGCCTGAAAAACTCTCCCCCATTCTCCTCCGTGTGAAAGCCTGAGTGCTTTCACACTGGGGCGGTGCGCTTGCAGGACAGCAAGAAAAGTCCTGCAAGCCACATCTTTGGGGCGGTGCAGTGAGCGGTGTGTACACCACTTCTACACCACCCCCTCCATTGAAAGCAATGGATGACGCTCCCGAAGCGGCTGTACACTGCCTTGGACGCGCCGTGCGGTAGCGCTTTTAACCCTTTGTTAACCCCTTCTTGGCGGTTAAAAGTGCCCCGCTCCCGTCTGCATAGCGGTGCCTTAGCGCCGCTATAATATTGGTAAATCGCTGCAAATTAGTGGCAATTTACCGATACCTTCCTTCCCGCCCCAGTGTGAAAGTAGCCTTAATTGTACTGTGTCAACAGCCTCATCTCTTAAAGTGACCTGTACCAACAACTTTGTCTCTTAAAGGGAATTTTTCTGTTCATTCCAGATCCTAAAGGCAACTATCCTGTTCATCCCACATCTTAAAGAGACAGCAGTGTATATTGCATGCCAACATAAGGGCCCCAACTAAGCCGGCAGATGAACCAATTTTTAGACTGCTTCATAATCAGGGTTTATCCTGCTAGCCATACTGGTTTGTAGGTGGTCTAACTAATTTATAAGGCTTAAACCTAGACTCTCCTGACTGAGCACCTACAAGTGAGCTAGCCAGTTTATTTCCTTGTTTATATATACACATCTAACTTGAAGAGTGATCTCCCAGTTGGAGGGCTATCATTTATACCCTCAGTCCTGCAGGTGACCACACTTTAACCACTTCCTACGCAGCCACTGGACGTTCAGAAATGTCCCTCGGAAAGCGTGGGGTCACGTGGCCGCGTGGTGGCACAGCAGTGCAATCCTGATGCACTTGTGTCACCCGGACACAGCACTCTGTGATTGGCCCTCCTGATCACATGATGGCTGTGTCTAATCACAGCCATTTTGTGATGTAAATAGAGAGCTGTTTGCTAGGCAATCGGCTTTCCCTCTCCTCACACGGAAGTTGTCAGTGAGGAGAGGGAGAGTAAATTGCTGCAGCCGGCGGTGATCAGTTAGTATGAGCTGTTTTTTTACAGCTTTTTACACACTGATCACTGGCCCAGTGTCCCCACACATGTCCCCACAACAGTGCCCCCCCATATTGTCACCCCACAGTGTCCCCACAACAGTGTCATCCCACAGTGTCCCCACACAGTGTCCCCATACAGTAAAAACACCTGTCCCACATATGTCCCAGTAAAATCATCTGTCCCAATGATCATCTGCACACATATGTCCGTGATCATCTGCGTACATCTGTCCGTGATCACACAAACCAATTATTATACACGTATTGAGATTTTTTACCAAAGACATGTAGCAGAATACATTTCAGCCTAAATTTATCACAAAATTTGATTTTATTTGATTTCTTTTAAAACAGGCAATATTGTTTTTTTTTCAAAATGTTCGCTCTTTTTTTGCTTATATCACAAAAAATAATAAACCCAGTGGTGATTAAATACCACCAAAACAAATCTCTATTTGTGTGAACAAAATGATAAAAATTTCATTTGGGTACAGTGTTGCATGACCGTGCAATTCTCATTGAAAATGCGAGAGCATGGAAAGCTGAAAATTGGTCCAAGAAGGAAGGGGGTGAAAGTGCCCAGTATCGAAGTGGTTATGGTGTACTTATCTGTATTGTATTGATTCACTGTGCCTATTGATTAAACCTTTGAACTGCTTTATTGCTTTACTGTTTTATTGCTTCCAATACATGCTAGTTATTCCCTTTTGGGAAAACAGAAATGGAAAGCGTAAGAAAAGGACATGTTAGGGAGGTAGAAGAGGGGGAAGGGACAGGTAGCAAAGGGACACTGGCAAATATAGTAGCATTGTGCAAAGTTTTGATGAAAAATTGTGAGCTTTGAGCTGCAAATGCAAAACAGGATGGGGTAGGAGGGCTGAAGTGTTTAATTATGTTTTAGCATATTTGGTCAAAAATGTCAACTGGGAGCCCCAACCCCTATGTTTAGATTTCAGATGTTACATAGTTACATAGTTACATAGTCAGCTAGGTTGAAAAAAGACACAAGTCCATCAAGTCCAACCTATGTATGTGCTTTTATGTCAGCATTACATTGTATATCCCTCAATGCTGTGGTCCCTTAGGTGTGCATTTAGTAGTTTTTTGAAATGATCTATACTACCAGCAGAAACTACTGTTGGCTGAGAAAATATCATTTACAGAGAGGAGTTCATCATGAGAGGATGGGTCAGTGTTTGTTTCTATGGGTTGTTATGACAGTTTAGTATACATATCAAACAGCGCCAACCCAAATCATGTAAACCATTTTATGTCATATAGGTGATCATAACTCATAAATAAATAAGTGCAATTTCAAATATAGTGTCAACGTGCATAAAGTGCTAAATAAACGAATGTGCTGTAAACAATAAACATACGAAACTGGGAACTGCTGTACTCAGGTAATACCTGCCCACAAATTCAATCCATACATATACTAGCGCCAACCCAGATTGGATGACACAATCACATAACATGAATGTCCATAATAGTCCAGATACTGATGTATACATACACTTAAATGAAAGTGACAAAGTGCATCAAAAGTGCTCTTCAGTGCTTCATACAGACTGTGCTCAAAAGCGACAAAGTGACCAGTGACCCTCTTGTGCCTTCACTCACCAGAACAAATAGGAAAGCTGACCGAAGGTCAGCCTGAGTTTGTAGGAGGATTCTAGCCTTATATAAGCCAGCCTCCTCCCTCAGGTTGCACGGCATCATTTCCGGTGTTTCTGGGGAGGTCACAGGATGATTCGTCACTTCCGATGCGGCGGTGAGGCAGCGTGCGGTCGGCGCGGATCATAGGGGGGTTCGAACGAGGGTTGGGCAAGTCGGGCCGGGCGCCCGTTATTTGCATACGATCACCATCATGACCGGTGGTGGCAACAATCGGCATTTCGCCCCCCTGGCATCTCTGCAGGCATCGATTAGCCACTGTCGGCCGCAGCACAGCCGGGGGAGGCAGCTTCTCTGCGCCTGGTCCTGGGACCAGGTTTACCCGCCATCCAGGGGGCATGCTGCAGGGTTCTTGCCTTTAAAACACCGGAGGCTTCCTTCTTTTCCCTGCAGCTCCCCTCGTTAACATACCGCTAGCAGTCAGTGAGCGGACACTCGGGTGCGGGATCCATCCGAACTGTCATTCCTCTCACCAAAGGAAAAAAAAAAAAACTACAAAGACAGAGGGGGACTTACCAACAAGGGGTCATTTCCTTCACCCCCTTCTCCCTCCACGTCATTCACACCACCAGGCATTGGGCCAGCTAGGGACAGCTCAGGGGCCACTAGCACAAGTGGTCTCAGGATTGCTGGGGGGGTTGGCCGAGTTTTCCTTGGGCGGTCAGCAGCTATTTGTCAGTCCCTATCAGGAAGTTTGCGCATGGTGGGTAAATCAGCTGTCAAGTTTGGGACCCGGTCCATCCAGGCATAGTCAGGCGCCCCAACAGCCGTTCATTATGGCTTGTGGGGGTCACCTTCACTGGGCATGGTGCAGGGCTGACAGGGGTACTCCAGAGGGGTTCTCTCTTTGGGGGGCAGCAGTATGCGTGCCCTCCTGCACGTCCAGGGGCCATGGAGGTGGAGCTCGGGGCATGTCATGACATATCATGTCATTTCCATCATAGGGGTTCATCACCAGGTGGGGGCGGGGGGCAGGCTTGTTTCACCACCTAGTAGGGGAACCTGTCAGCTTTGGCTGCGGGTGTACATGCCATGGCAAGCATGATCACGGTCAAAGGGAAGGACTGATTCTCACAAGCAGGGTTCATTTCACCGTGCCGGGGTCCCCGGCCAAGGAGCTCCGGGGCATTTCATAAATATGTGTCATTCTTCAGGCTGCATGCCTATCTGCATAGGCAGGGCCCACCGGTACCACTGGAAGGGGTATTGCGGGTCTCCTTCTCCAGGGCGCCCATCATGTCCATGGTTACAGAGTCAGGACCCAGCGACTGGGGGAGGGGGCAGCTCCACCAGGACAGTAGGACCACTCAGGGGCCATGCACATCCCAGGGTAGGCCCGCACAGGGGTTTCACGCATGCGCAGGTGTGGCTCATTGTCTTACCGACAGTTCCATGTCCTGCCAATTGCGTCATCTGGGTCTTGAAAAAAAAAATGTGCATCTGACAGCTCTGGCTCATTTCACATTCCATTTCTTTGGGGGGGGGTGGTGGTATGCGGCATCACCAGGTTTGACATTTCTGTGATTCGGATGACTGTCCCTCCGCCCACTTTGGGGCCACGGAGGAGGGCTACAGTATTAGGTTTTGGTGGCTTTTCTTAAAGTTTTATGATCTGGATGCACGTATTACTTTTCATACATTGCCAGGTTCATGTCATCCGGTGGATAGGACGTTGAGGGTTGCTTTCTCGACCATCATCGGCGCAGGTCAGTACGTTCGGTAGTCATTTCCCTCTCTATGGCTCTCCAGGCAAGGAGCACCAGGGCATTTCAAAATATAGAAAAAAAAAATGTAATTTCTTAGGATGTAGTCAACTGTCCCTCCGCCTACTTTGGGGCCACGGAGGGGGGTTACAGTTCCAGCTTCAGCTGGGCACATTTGTTGCAAGCATGGAACAAATCAAGGACAGGGGGGCATTTCGTTCGGTCTCTCACATTTCTTGGCTGTCCCTTCACTCGTTTTTTTTGGGCCACGGAGAAGGGCATCAGCTAAACATTTCATGTATCTTGGGAGGGGTAGACCCAGGTGGTAGCCCTTCTTCTTTGTCGTCCTCAGTTTCAGTCAGCAGCAAGTTGAGGGAGGGTGGTCCTTTCTGCGGCAGGCTAGAGCAGGTTGTTCTGGTTACGACGTGGGGGTGGTTTCTGGATCCTCATCAACGCAGGTCAGTATGTGCAAGTGTGCTAGTTCAGGAAGGTGGTTGCTGCAGGGGAAGTTTGGGGTTTCATTTCATGGCTGTCCATTTTCCCAGTCCGGGCCACGGGGAAGGGTAGCAGCATTTCACAATTGCCACAATTATTTTCGGCAACCACCAATTCGGAGGCAGTGGACATCCTGCTGCAGGCTGGAATCGACAGCTGCTCAGGCATGGGGTCACTGGTGGTCCGGGAATACAGTAGTGTCTTATTCCGACTACCGGGCCTTGGTTGAAATCTTCAGCTAAGTCAGGTCCAGCTCCCTGGCAGTAATGTCCTTTCTTCGTAGGCAACTTGGCTGTCGCTCCATGGTATTTTTACATCTGACGGTACTGTCACACAAGGCTCAGAGAACATAGCAGCTGGCGCTTTTCACGTTGTATTCATGCATTGTTTTCTCAGCAGGTTCCAGAGGCAGTCGTTTTGGCCACCCCATGCCCGGCTTACCCCCAGCTGAGGCATGATTATGTGCTTACAGGCCGGTGCCAGGAGACTGATCGAAGTTCACCTCCAGCCATTACCAGGAAGGCTTACAGCACAGCCTGGGAGGCTTTTCAGTCTCCGGCAGCCAAAGGTGGATTGGTACAACATTGAGCACCTTCTGGCTTTCGTCACTTTTTGCCACTTACAGTTACACTTATCACACGCCACCGTCAAAACTTATCTTGCCGGGGTGCTACATTTCGCAACGTTGCAATCCCCATACAAACTTTCTGTGTTCTCGGCACATCCTATCTAGGCGACTTCAAGGGATCCAGAGTAGCAGTCCATCTGTGCCGGCCAGCAGGCTTTCCTTCACAGGTTCATTGTTCCGGGGCACATCGGTCATGCTTGATAACTATTCATTGGAGTCTAGCACAATCTGGTCCTCAAGGCAGTCATTTATTTAGCTTTCTACGGTTTCTTGAGGCCAGCGAATTGTAATTTTCAGGCGGGCAGTCCTGTCATTGGTCTATCAAGCAGTTTACCAAGCACCAGGATAATTTTCAACTGGTTCTGGAGGCATGCTAGACGCAGTGGGTAGGAGCCAGCACTGTAGTCAGATATTTTCAGACGGGTACCTCCTGGTGTCCATTTGAAAATATTGGAGGCTCTCCTGGCTCAGCTATATGGGGAATCTAAGGAAGGCCCCTTGCTACCCTTTCATGGCATGCACCTCACGACAGCTCAGTCCTCAAACATGTCCACTTATTACTTGGCAGGTCTGGTGTGTATCCTAGACAATACACGGGCCATTCTTTCAGGAGGGGAGCAGCATCTGCTGCATCATGCAAAGGTGTACCTGCTTATATCATCAAGAAGCGGGGCAGGGGGAATCTGCCTGTAACATGAAATATATGCCAGAGCCACATAGTAATGTCCAGGGCTTTTGCTCGTTTGGTGGAGTGACTGTATTGTTATAACAAACTTGCCTGCATCCTGGGTACACCGCAGGTCACTGTTCATATAGATTCTTTTCTCATAAGCAGCTTCTATTGACTCCGAGTACAAATAGGAAGGCTGACCGAAGGTCAGCCTGAGTTTGTAGGAGGAGTCTGGCCTCATATAAGCTGGCCTCCTCCCTCAGGTTGAACGGCATCATTTCTGGTGTTTCCCCACCCTCCCTTCCCCTTTCTTTTTAAAGTTCCCTTTCATTACACCTCGGGTATGCCCACTTTAGGCATACTGAACTCGTGATCAGGGCACACCGCAGGTCATTGCTCATATAGGTTCTTTTCTCATAAGCAGCTTCCATTGACTCCGAGTACAAATGATTTTGTGCCTGATAGATGCAGCAATTTAACTATTCCCGATTCATCTGACTTTGCTGATTGTGTGCGGGGCTCACCTCTGGATTTTTGCCTGATCAAGATCTATATCCTCACCAGACTACAGCTTGCTTGATCTGCTGACTGCAAAGCAACAGGTCCATTGGTTCTGGTGAGTGAGGACACAAGAGGGTCACTGGTCACTTTGTCACTTTTGAGCACAGACTGTATGAAACACTGAAGAGCACTTTTGATGCACTTTGTCACTTTGATTTAAGTGTGTGTATACATCAATATCTGGACTATTATGGACATTCATGTTATGTGATTGTGTCATCCGATCTGGGTTGGCGCTGGTATATGTATGAATTGATGTCATGATAGTTGTTTAACATGGTCGACATGGATCTACATTGCTGGACTAATTGATTGATGCTAAATTTACACCACAGACTTTTTTTTTTAATAATAAAGGACTTTTTCAAACATGTGGTGTGTTTATTTGCATTGTACTTTTTCAGGGGAATTGGTAACCAGTAATACTACGTACCTATTTAGGAAGGCAATTATCTAGGGGCCATTTCAGATTACCTTCCCCCTCATAGACCTCCACATCCCTGGCCTAGTGGTGATATGGGGAAAACATGGGGGCAAGATGCTTTGCCTCCTGGCAAGGTAATATTCCCCTGTTGAGGACATGTGGCCTGGTATGGTTTCGGGGGGCTGCACACTTGCTCTTCCAACCTTCACGACCAGCCAGTTTGCCTGTTTGGATAAGAATTTGGTATGAATTTTAGGGGGGGGGCACACTTTTTTTTCTTGTTTTTGCATTGGGGAACCTAGTATTTATTATATAGAACAGTTATAATTATTTTATTCTATCTGGTACAACGTTCCAGTATGATAAATCTGTCTAGTTGCTTATGAACTTAATTAACCTGGTGTTTAGGTCTACCATTCGGTCCAGCGCAACTGTGTGCTACATGCATATAACACCCTGTTTTCATATTGGCAAAGGTACAGTCTATTAATAAAATGTATTAATGAATATAAACCTAGATAAAATAGAGTTCAGCAATATGAATTGCTCTGTATTCACGTGTTAAGCCATATATGTAATTTTTAAATGTCTGTGGAGCATTTTATTATGACTGAAAGGTGTTAACAATCCAATGATTCTTGCTGTAGAAAAAAAAATGTATAAATCAACTTTAATAATATTCCAGAAGAAATGTATTCTAGGACTATTCACATTTTATGAGATAACACTCATGTTTTTTATGGCTTTTTTTGTGTTATTTCCTCCATTGGCTCCTTATCAGATCATTCCCTTCTTTGAGGGCTTCTGTATAGTTGCCATGCAACCTTTGTTCCCATGGCTTCATTATACTAGGTATTTGTATCCCTCCTTCATCATAATCATGTTTCAATTGTCCCCAGCACTGTAACATAATACATCAGTATATTACCATTCGGGGCACGATACACTACCAACAATACACAGCTATTACACCTAGCATTCAAGATGCATATAAATGCTCTGCCTAAAGAGATCTGTGTGTGTAGGGATTTTTGAACTCATTAAAATGTGCATTTTAATTTAAACCAATAGTGAGTATGTAATATACATGGAAAATGCCCAGGTGAGAAAACGTGAGTTAAGTGAGAAAACATGATGGCTCAAAAAGTAAGGAAATGCATGGACACAATATTATGGTCTATTCCCAGGGTTATAGAACAAGAGGGACAAGGAGCAATAGCTTTTGACTGGAGAGCTATAGAAGTAGAGAATGTCCTATTAGCTTATTTTATATAATATACACTGTATACATTTGTTCATTTTGACATCTTATAATGTGCAAGGAAATTGAAATAATAGGATTTTGCCTTGCACATGATTGGAAGATTGATATGTACATGGTTCCATTTTATTTACCAAGCAAAGAAAACATTTACTTTTATAAGTAAACAGTCTCTGGTCCTTTTGTATATCAACTCCATTTAGTTCAGTCAACTACCCTAACTATCTTTTCTCATAGCTTTCACATTTTATATATATATATATATATACATATTGCCATATTTCACTTTGCATCAGCATTGCCTGTTGGTGAAATCTGGTACTGCAATGTAATCATAAAATGCATTGGTTCTTTGACAATCATTCTGAGGGAAGTATGGGAAGCATAGACAGCTAACTGTTAGTACAAATAGATGGTTTATAATACATAGGGACTTCCATTTTAAATTGAAGTCAGCTTTAATAGTCAACAGCTTAGTAACTGACAAAAATTCCTTAATTCAAATATTGAATTAGCTTAGCTGGATTCATGTAGTGTATTTGTATGGTGCTTGCTCTTGGTTCATCCTCTGTGACCATCTGTTCTCAAACTTTCTATAATACTGTGCCTTATGAAATATTACATCTAGTCAGTTTTAATATAAGCCTCCAGATTCAATAAAAAAAAAAAAATCACAAGCCAATAATAGGGACTTAAGTGGCCACTAATGCTTTGCGAGTATCAGCAACTCAGTACAAGGCTGATGTTTTTGTGTCCACCGTTTTCATCTAGTGAATACATTAGTAATACTTAAAGATGAAGGAAAAGAAAGGGGAATACATGAAAAACATTTACTCATATTTATGACTAAATAATACAATTGTAAAAATATGTACATGTTTTAACCACTTCCTTACTGGGCACTTAAACCCCCCTCCTGCCCAGACCAATTTTCAGGTTTCAGCGCTGTCGCATTTTGAATGACAATGGTGCGGTCGTGCGACGCTGTACCCAAATAAAATTGGTGTCCTTTTTTCCCCACAAATAGAGCTTTCTTTTGGTGGTATTTGATCACCTCTGAGGTTTTTATTTTTTGCGCTATAAACAAAACCAAGAGCGACAATTTTGAAAAAAGAACAATATTTTTTACTATTTGCTCTAATAAATATCCAAAAAAAAAAATAAAAATAAAAAATTATTCATTGGGTTTGGCCGATTTATATTCTTTTACATATTTTTGGTAAAAAAATCGCAATCAGCGTTTATTGATTGGTTTGCACAAAAGTTATCGCATCTACAAACTATGGGAATTGATTTATGGCGTTTTTATTATTATTATTTTTTTTACTAGTAATGGCGGCAATCTGCGATTTTTATCGGGACTTTGATATTGGGGGGGACATGTCGGACATTATTGACACATTTTTGGGACCAATGACATCTATACAGCAATCAGAAATTTAAATGTCCACTGACTACTGTATAAATGTCATTGGCAGTGAAGGGGTTAACCTGCAGGGGGCAGTGAAGGGGTTAACAGTGTTCCCTAGGCGTGTTCTAACTGTGGGGGGGATGGTTTGGCCGGGACATAACAGATCTAACTGATCTCAGTGACAGGGATCAGTAGATCTGCTTGTCCCCCTCTCACAGAACGGGGAACCGCCGTGTTTACATTGGCGGTTCCCCGTTCTACAGCTTTGCAGGAGATCGCGGGTCAGGAGCGGACATCGAGTCCGCCCGACCCGCGGGCACTCCCACGCAGCGTGCGGCATCCACGCGCACGCGCCGCCGCCTGTGAGTGCACACAGGGGGCGTGTAAAGGGGCGGATGTCCATGGACGTCCACCCGGAGATTCAGATCCGCGCTGTAGACGTCTTTCGTAGTAGCTATGGTTACTACACTTGATTCTCTGCTTCCACAGGAATAGGTCAGGTATCGAATGTGAATACTCACTGGCAGGGCTGGGACTAGGGGTGGGCAGGAGGGATGGCTGCCCTGGGTGACTGGATAAGGACACCTTCGTCTCTTAGTTCACATCATTGGTATCGATGATGCTTTCTGCAGATGTCGCGCCTAGACTTAGAGGCCCACCTGCAGGTACCTGTAGGCGGGGAAATGTGCGGGGGACACACGTGAGTGTCCGCCGCCGCGCACGCGCACCTACGGCGTGCGACGCACCCTCACGGGCGCCCAGCCCGCCTGAGCTACAGGCGAGGACTGGGCGCTAGAGGACGTTTCGACATCTTGCCCCTTGGCGGTTACATTTGTGCCGCCAAGGGGCAAGACACTCTCCCCCTGTTCGTCTAGATGACTAGGGACAGTGA
>BLSH010357548.1:1224672-1247937 GCA_018402905.1 Glandirana rugosa | reverse complement strand
CCTTTTGTTCTAGCTCAGCTGTACGGTGGCCCAACTCTCTAATTTCTTTAGTGAGGTGTTCAGTTATCTGATCAGAAGTCTGTTTTAGGGCCCTCTGCAGCATAGTTTCAAACTGGCTTAACATGTCCTGAGGTAGCGCCCGGGACTTGGGAGAACATAATGGGGTAGCTGAGGACTCATAGTCCGACTCACCCTCATCAGGATGCGGTAGGGGCTTCATCCGAGGGGATCGCTGGGAGCCCATGCGGCGCGGCGTGTCCGGCGCCATCTTGACGGAGGCCCGAGCCAGGACATCCCGTATAGATTTGCCCTTAGGCTTCGGCTTGGAGTGTACCAGGACCATGCTGGGGTGTCCTGAGGGTGTCCGGGATCCTGCGGAGCGGTGAGGGCTGGATCGCTGTGGTGAGCTCCTTTATAGCGGCTTCTGTCTCCCTCTCAGGTGCGGAGCTCTAAGGCGGCACGTCCGTCATGTAGAGCTTCGCGCATGCGCCTGCCCATGTCGGACATTTTTGACACATTTTTGGGACCAATGTCATTTATACAGCGATCAGAAATTTAAATGTCCACTGATTATTGTATAAATGTCATTGGCAGTGAAGGGGTTAACCTGCAGGGGGCAGTGAAGGGGTTAACAGTGTTCCCTAGGCGTGTTCTAACTGTGGGGGGGATGGGTTGGCCGGGACATAACAGATCTAACTGATCCCAGTGACAGGGATCAGTAGATCTGCTTGTCCCCCTCTCACAGAACGGGGAACCGCCGTGTTTACATTGGCGGCTCCCCGTTGTACAGCTTTGCAGGAGATCGCGGGTCAGGAGCGGACATCGAGTCTGCCCGACCCGCGGGCACGCCCACGCAGCGTGCGGCGGCCGCGCGCACGCGCCGCCACCGCCTGTGAGTGCACACAGGGGGCGTGTAAAGGGGCAGACGTCCATGGACGTCCACCCAGAGATTCAGATCCACGCTGTAGACGTCTTTCATCTATAGCGCGGATCTCTAGAGGTTAAGTAAATAATAAATAATGTCTTTCATATTTGTATTATTATTTTTTTTTTGCTAAAAATAACTGTTGTCTACAGAGATCAATAACAACACCTCAGATCACACACATAGTTGAAATAGAGTACTGACTCGTCCTTCTTCCCTTCCCCTCTTTATCTGCTGTGTACAACTATTCAGACTTTAATTAGAAATAAAAAGTTTTAAGAAGCATATAAGTGCTGTGCTCTTTAGAAATGTAAAAATACTCTGGCATCAATGTCATGGCTGCATCTGATATCAAAGTGCATGTAGCCCTGATTTTTTTTTTTAGTTTTAAATAAAGTAGGGAAGAATTAACACCCATGTAAGTTTTATTTTTGCTCTCTTATGTTGGAATGTTTTTATTTCACTTCCTGTCCAGTGGACGCAACAGGAAGTGGGATTCTTTACTAAGGGTGCTGGTAATATTTAAATTGCCCATCACTTTCTGACAATGGTTATCAGTAAAAGTAGTGGAGTCAATCTCCCTACTTAGGATACAGACAGCAATAAAAAACAGAAAAAAAGGTTTGGCTATACAAAAACGTTTTAAGGCTTTGCTGTAAAATAATTTTCATATCAATATTAGAATAAAATATATAAAACAGTAGAAAAACTCATGATTCGTTTGTATTGTAATTGATGCCAAACCGTAATAGTTAAACACGAATTTCAGGTATGTTTTTAATACATGTCATAGTTACATTGGTCTAGCTTGTGCCATGCCTGTCCAGTCCCTTTGAAGCTTCCACTGCCAAAGTGATCCAAGCTTTTCTGCATTTACTGAGAAAAATACAAGGTATTCTTTGAACTGTGCCCATGCCATGTGGAACAGGACTTCAAAGACAGCAAGGATCATTGTAGTAGCTATGGTTACTACACTTGATTCTCTGCTTCCACAGGAATAGGTCAGGTATCGAATGTGAATACTCACTGGCAGGGCTGGGACTAGGGGTGGGCAGGAGGGATGGCTGCCCTGGGTTCAATGGTTTACTGTAGGGATGGGGTGCTTTCCTTCTGTTGCAAGGCTGACAGGAGTAGTGATAGTGGCAGTGGTTGTGACAAGGGAGTGACTGCTAGGCATAGGATCCCCTAAGATTGCACATCACGAATAGGGAGGGGGGCACTGTTTGGCATCTTTGCCATGGGCACTGATGACATTGTCCCAGCACCACTTACTGGTCTAAGCTGGAACTATGGAAAAAATCCATACCTGCGGTTCCGTGTAAAACTCTAAGAACCCCAACATTGTATTAAAACCTTAGGTATGTTTTCTGTGAAACATTTGGCAAGGTTTTATTGATGTATTATAAAACCCAGACACACATTTTTCATGTTACTTGTAATATGTTTGATGAACATGCTTTACTTCATTTTATATAATTAGCTTTTCCACCTTGTTCATGATTTTCAATTTCATGTCTATTACTAATCTTTTTCAAATTTTACTGTACGACATTGTTGACCTCAGTTTTGACCACAGAATAAATACTGGCTTTGTTGCCCTTAAGCTACCATTAAAAATCACACCTGAATTGGAATATGATAGTTGAAAAATGAAAGATTGAACCAGTTTTGTAGTTTGCATATAATCTGCCAGGTCTATCAATGTGTATCACCTTACTTTGTTGGTGAAATACAGGCACCACATAGCTGTGATTGCCTTTAAAATAGTTCCTTAAGATGGTCCTGGCCTCTATGTCCAGGCTGATGTATACAGGTCATCTTCTCTCTAAAATAAAGTTAAGTGCCATAAAGCACTAAACCCTGCATCCTGTCATTAAACTGTCAAATGGCAAAACCTCTACTGATCACTGAGATTTTGACAGTTGAATGCTGAATGACAGTAGGTTGTGTTTAGTGCTAGGAAGGTGGGCCTTTATGTGAAACTATGGGCAAAATAAAAAAATGACATATGTGCTGCAATCTGTCATTAATATTAGCACAGCATTTTTTAATCCCCCCTGCAAAATGTATTAGCTGTTAATCTTGCCAGTGGATATATTATTTATCCACTTTCTTTTAAAAGGTGACAACACTGTTCATTATGCCGTGAAATTGTGCAGCACTATTGTCAGCTTTTGGACAGGTTCTTTTTAAATGGTCTTTAGAGTGTATATAAACCTCAAATGTATTTTCAGTATATTTGGCATCAGGCCTCACTGTATATATTTTTCATATTTTTTTATGAATCTGAAAAGTTTTTACTATATTAAAAACAATGTGAAAATAAGTTGTGCTGTCTATTGACAGAAGATGAATTCCCACACAAATGTGCCTCGAGTAATAAATCAATCCAAAAAGAACAATGTAAATCAAACATGTGAAACAAATTGTATCAACAAGTGTCCATCAAACCAATATGGTTAACTTGGTTACTCAAAATATAACAAAGTGTCCATATTGTTTTTCAAAGGAAAATAAACAAAGGTAATAATAATTTGTACAGGTAAACAAATCCATAAAGTGCATCCAAGCTCCACCAGTGCTCATAAAAAATTAGCCTTACTGGATCGGTAAAAAACAAACGATAGAGAGAGGAATCATTCCAATGTTTTTTCCCATAGAAGGCATCATTTGGGAATGGAGAATGAAGCTGAGACATTTGTCACTGATTTTAAAGCGGCCAAGAGTCAGGGTTGGGCTCAGCCCTCCCTTCTTAGAGCAAGCTGCTCAGCTGAGGGTTAATTGCCAGTCTCAGCTTCCACTCTGTCCCACCTGATGTACATATCCTGCTCGTTAGCCAGCTCTCCTAGCTATATAAACTGCCTGGATCAGATCTCAGATGCATTATGTCTGGTCAACATCTCTGGATAATCTCTGCTGTGTTTTCCTGTGAAAGAGTTTTGCCTGTTTGATGTTCCTTCTGGTTTCTGGATTAAAGACTCTGCTCGGCTGACTTCCCTTCTGGCTCCTGACCCTGCATGCTGTTTTTTTGACCTCGCTGATCTCTGGATCCCTGTTTGTTGGCTTGCTCCAACCATCTGCTCTGGCTACCAAACCTTGACTATGTTTTGACTTTGTTTGCTCTGTTTGTTCTATTTTACCATTTTTATTAAATTGTTAAATTTTACTGCACTTCTATCCCAGTCTG
Source organism: Glandirana rugosa (assembly GCA_018402905.1). Taxonomy (NCBI): domain Eukaryota; kingdom Metazoa; phylum Chordata; class Amphibia; order Anura; family Ranidae; genus Glandirana; species Glandirana rugosa. Next base: position 1,243,825 of record BLSH010357548.1, on the reverse strand, counting down.
ATTCATGGTTCCTGACAGTAGACGAAGGCCATCAATTCAGAAGATGCGGTCAATCCACTTGCTGGTAATATTTTTTTCAGATTGGATGAGCAGGATCACTGCATGGATCAGTTTGCCATAGCGTTACAGACACAACTGGTTCCTCCTACAGTGGTTGTTCCGGCACTACCTGTGTTGCAGGCCATTTATGATGAGGCTCAAGTCTCTGTACAGGCACACACCTCAAATATTACCTCTATAGGGGCTATGTCTGGTTCCACTCTACTTCCCCAGCGATTTGGGGGCGATCCAGTGCAATGCAGAGGGTTTCTCAACAAGATTGGGGTGTACTTTGAGATGCTGCCCCAGGCATTTCCCATGGCTAGAAGCTAAGTAGGCTTTGTGATTCCTTTGCTGTCTGACAGAGCCTTGGCCTGGGCAAACCCTCTATGGGAGATGCAAAAACCCATTGTCCAGAGTTACCCAGAGTTTGTGGCCTCCTTTAAATGGTATTTGATGTTCCCGCATGCTCCACTACTGCTGCCAAAAGCCTCATGTCCATCAAAGAGGGTACAAGAACTGTTGCCAATTATGCCACTGAATTCCCTACTCTGGCAGCATAGGTAACTTGGAACAATGAGGCTTTCATGGCTGCTTTTTCTCATGGTCTCTTGGATACCATCAAAGATGAGATAGTAGCCCGAGACATACCGACAGAGCTGGAGAAGTTGATCACATTTGCCATTCTCATTGACTCCAGGCTCCAAGAGTGACCTTCCTTTAAGGAGCATTTGTGGAAGCCTAGTGTATGTTTGGCTCCAAGCTTTGTATTCCCATCCATGCTTCCCTCACCTCCCATACCTCCTGGCTCCGAGCCTGCCAGTGAGGTAGAACCCATGCAGTCGAGCTTCACACGTCTCTCTGCAGATGAGAGAGCCTTTAGGAGGTGGGAGAGATTGTGCCTTTATTGCGGCCCGGCAGGTTACTTTTTGAAGTCTTGTCCTACCTGTCTGGGGGACATTTACATCTGAGGTCCTGTAGGGGACAGATTATAGGTGGCGTTGTTACGTCCCCCATCATCCGTAAGGATAAGCCCCTGGTTCCAGTTACCCTTTCTTGGTCTGAGTTGTTCATCAGGATACAGACTCTAACCGACTCTGGGGCTGCAGGCCTGTTCATAGATAGTGCCTTTGCGTCTAAGCACTCGATTCTGCTGCAGCTTCGGGGCACTCCACTTGCCATTGAGGCTATTGATGATAGACCTCTACAGCCTGCCCAGGTGACTCATGAGACTGCTCCATTGACAATGGCCATGGGGGCCAATTCCAAGTAATTTCCTCTCCTCATTTTCCGGTGGTTATTGGTTATCCTTGGTTACAGATGCACAACCCCTCTTTTGATTGGCTTTGTGCTGAGGTTCTTTCCCTTGTCACTACAATGCAGTAAGACATGTTTTCAGAAAGTGGCTAAGGTCGTGTGTACCTCTTCTCCCTTGCTGGAGGAGTACCGTGAATTTAGCGATCAAATACGAGATACGAATGGAGCGCCCATGACAAAGGTGTAAAAGCTGGAATTTATTCGGTAGGAAGAATAGTAAAAAGTGCCAACGCATTTCGGGTGTCAAATGGCATCCCCCTTCCTCAGGGCTATTGGAGACAAAAAAAAATAATATATACACACAATAAAGTCACATAAAAGATTCAGATACTGCAAACTATATATGCATGTATTCATATAATATATGTTACAAATTGATCCATCATAATTTAGAATAATTTGATAAAACGTAGGAACATAAGATGCTGAAAAAAAAAACCCATATAGCCTTCCGATGCAATCCCTGAATATCACACCCTATCACATAGAAATGTGTGCCTTAATATGGGCACCAGCTGGCCTCCCCATTGTCTTTTTTTTTTTTTTCATACATTTCTTTCATACGTTTTTTTTTTTGGGGGGGGTTGACATCAGAAGGAACATTTTCCATTCATAATTTCCCCTGTAACTTCAGGGCCGCATCCATTCTACTTCCAGCACTATCATTCAACTGTTCATATGTATGGTCCCACATCTGTTTTTTGTAGAACACTCTCAGTTGTTCACTCAGATCCATCCCTAAGTCCAGCCCGGGTTTTCCTTCCACTTTCCCAGCCTCACCCATCCGTCCCATAAATGGGGCTCCAGAGGCATTCATATCCGAGGATGCCTCTTTGAACACACATCAGGTTAGTGGCTCCCCTGCAAGACCATCCCCCCTCCTCCCCCTCTCCACCGGGGCCCCCTCTACTTTGGGTCTTCCCCGTGACATTGACACTCTGATTCATTGTGTCAGCAGGCGGTGGCTTTTCCGCTCGTCCGACCACCCACTCCTTTTTGACACAGAGCAGGCGCGCTGTCTGAGAATAGATGGCGGCGCCGCTCTGGCATCCAGCAGAGCGCTCGCTCCACGGACGCCCGTCAGCCAGATGACAGCTGCTTTGCAGCCCACGCTAGCACCTTACACCGCGATCCCTCTGTCAGCCGATCCTGAGAGGGTTCAGTTGGGATACACACTAGCCAGATGAAAGCTGCTTTGGAGCTCATGATGGCAGTTCCTATTGCAACCCATCCGTATCAGCTGGTCTGGTGATTACAAATTCTTCCATTTCCCCACAGATCTCTATACGGACTGACATCCAGATATCTGAACTGCTTGAACAACAGGTCAGTCAAACTGTTCAGCATTACCACCATGTTAGTTTTGCTTTTAAAGTAATAGTCTAACATTTACACTTGTTAATTCAATCCAATTTAACTCAATCTACCTTTAGCCTACATTGGTCCTAACAATACAAAATATATACATATAAAATAAAAAATAATTTTTTCAAAAAAAATTAATATTTAAAATAGAAAGTTATGTTATTCTTTATTATTTTTTTATTTTTTACACTTTATATTTTATTCGCTCTGTTTAATCAAAATTTTTTTTTCATACGTTTTTATTTTTTTTCATACTTTTTTTTTTCAGCATCTTATGTTCCTACGTTTTATCAAATTATTTTACATTATGATGGATCAATTTTTAACATATATTATATGAATACATGCATATATAGTTTGCAGTATCTGAATCTTTTATGTGACTTTATTGTGTGTATATATTATTTTATTTTTGTCTCCAATAGCCCTGAGGAAGGGGGATGCCATTTGACCCCCGAAACGCGTTGGCACTTTTTACTATTCTTCCTACCGAATAAAATCCACCTTTGCAACTTTTACACCTTTGTCTCGGGCGCTCGATTTGTATCTAGTATTTGATCTTATATGTGAATTGACACGTCAAGTCGTTTACAGCGGTAGCAGCCCAGGCCCCGCAAGAGGGCGTACCATCAAAATTTCCAGATCACACCTCATAGAGGCACTGGATATTGGGGTCTACCCCTATCTCCCTACGGACGATATCCCCAAACGAGGGATTGTGTTTCCAGCGCGGTCCACTTTCCATTCTGTGAATTTAGCGATGTCTTTGATAAAGGTCAAGCTGGTAGTTTTCCTCCACACCGGTCATATTATTGCACAATTGACCTTCAACCTGGTGCCATTCCAACTCGTGATCGGGTTTACCCTTTGTCTGTCTCGGAGGATAAAGCCATCGAGTAGTACATTGCAGACACACTTTCTCAAGGGTTCATCCACAAATCCTTGTCTCCTGCTGGTGCTGGCTTCTTCTTTGTGAAAAAGAAGAGTGGCAAACTGAGACCTTGTATCGATTATAGGGGTCTCAATCGCTTCACAATTAAGAATGCTTATCCAATTCTGTTGATTACGGAGTTATTTGACCTCCTCAAGGGAGCAACGGTTTTCACGAAGCTTGATCTGAGAGGGGCATACAATCTTGTGAGGATCAAGGAGGGCGATGAGTGGAAAACTGTGTTAAATACCAGGACAGGCCATTAAGAACACCTTGTAAAGTCGTTTGGTCTTTGCAACGCTCCAGTAGTTTTTCAGAAGTTCATCAATGTTGACCTTCGAGATTTGTTGCAGCAATGTGTGGTGGTATATCTTGCCGATATCCTCATATATTCCAAGTACCTAGAGAGCCAGCACACAGATGTCTGCCATGTGCTTCAGAGGCTGAGAGATAATAACCTGTATTGTAAATTGGAGAAGTGTGAGTTCCATTATGAACAGGTTAGATTAATGGGTTATGTGATTTCCACTGTTGGTTTTTCGATGGTCCCAGAGAAGCTATCAGCAGTTCTACAGTGGCCCTCGACCCATGGGTTTACGTCCACTACAAAGTTTTCTTGGCTTTGCCAATTATTATCGGAAGTTTATTTGTAACTTCTCGTCTCTGGTCATACCCTTGACTGATATGACCAGAAAGGACGGTAACCTACAGAATTGCTCTCCGGAGTCCATTAAAGCCTTTGGAGCTCTCAAAGGCTGCCTTTGTTTCTGCTCCTGTGTTGGCACATCCTGATCCTACATTACCCTTCATGCTTGAGGTTGATGCATCTGAGACTGGAATTGGTGCCCTTCTGTCTCAACGTCCCACCTCCGAGAGTGCTATGTATCCTTGTGGCTACTTTTCCAAGATAAATATATAAAAATGCTGCGCTGAAAAAAAAAATAGTCTCATAAATGTAACATTAATGTCTATAAGATGTTCCAATTGAATATCTCTTAAGAAGGAATTAGTCAGCGGAAATAGACATCCATGAGATTGCACAAACGTTATAAATAAGTGACATATGTGTGTATAAAACACGTCACCAAAGTAAATAGGTACTCTTACCAGACAAAGCTGGTATTGATGCTTTAAATACCAAATATACACCACATGTTTTTATCAACAGTGAGTAAGAAGATGGGTACCCTTACCCTAAAATGGTGAAGTAAAAAGCCCATATGCTGTTTGGATAGAGTCCCTCCTCGTCACCAGGTGTACAGATGGAATGACCACTTGGACTCAGGTGGATAGAGACACCACCTCCTCTGTTGCTTCTTCCAGCAATGTCTCCACACTACTTTCTCACGAATCACCTTTCACCCAGAAATTCCTGTCTGTCCTGACATCACTTCCTGCCTGTGCCTGGTGACGAGGAGGAGCTCTATCCAAACAGCATATGGGCTTTTTACTTCCCTATTTAGGGTAAGGGTACCCATCTGCTTACTCAGTGTGGATGAAAACACGTGGTGTATATTTGGTATTTAAAGCTTCAATACCAGCTTTGTCTGGTAAGAGTACCTATTTACTTTGGTGATGGGTTTTATACACACAGATGTCACTTATTTATAAAGTTTGTGCAATTTCATGGATATCTATTTCTGCTAACTAATTCCTTCTCAAGAAATATTCAATTGAAAAATCTTATAGACTATTTTTTGTTTTTTTTCAGAGCGGCATTTTTATATATTTATCTGTATACAATTTTGGTTGAGATTGTTATGTCAGCAGCTCACCTATTCACACTTTTTGTTCAAGGGAGCGAAACTTTTTTCATATAATCCTTTTACATTTCCAAGAAGTTGTTTCCTGCGGAATGCAATTATGAGATTGGGGACAGAGTTGTTAGCAATCATTTTAGCCCTTAAAGAATGGAGGTATCTCCTCGTGGGTGCCACTGTTCCAGTTTTAATTTTTACTGACCATAAGAATCTCACATTCTTGTCTGAGGCTAAACCCCTCTCCCCCAGGAGGGCGCGGTGAGATCTGTTCTTGTCAAACTTCAATTACATAGTCTCATTCTTACCCGGTACGAACAATGTAAGGGTCGATGCATTGTGGCAACAATTTTCCTCCGCTTCCAAGATTTAGTCGGTTCCTGATCCTGCGTTAACTCCTGATCGTATTCTGGCTATGGTTCATACCAGTCTCACTTCATATTTGCGTGACAAGATCCTTGCTGCTCAGATCCATGCTCCTTCTCAGAAACCTTGTGACCGCTGCTTTGTCCCTGAAAGTCTCTGTACTGCTGTGCTCCAGACTTACCATTCTCCCAAGGCTGCTGGTCACCCAGGAAGAGTCAATAGTTCTGGTGGCCTAGTCTCTGGGTTGATGTAGCCACCTTCAAAGCAGCCTGTTCCGTGTGTGCTCAGAACAAAACACCACAACATCTTCCAGTGGGTCTTATACAACCCATAACCAATGGAGAGTGGCCTTGGACCCACCTGTTTATGGATTTTATTGTGGAGTTACCTAACTCTCAGGGTAATACAGTTATCCTTATGGTGGTTGACCGATTCTCAAAAATGTCACATTGTATTCCACTTAAGAAGTTGCCCACATCCAAGAAACTGGCATCCATTTTTGCTCGGGAGATCTTTCACTTACATGGGCTTCCCAAGGTGATCGTCTCGGAGAGGGGTAGCCAGTTTTTGTCCTGGTTTTGGCAAGCCTTTTGTGCACAGTTGGGAATACAGCTTTCCTTCTCTTCTGCGTATCACCCGCAGTCCAATGGGGCCACAAAATTGTACCTGACTCATTTGTTCCTCAGAGAATTCCTGCATTGGAGGAGCATCTCCGTGGTCTTCGTTCCACTTCTATACAGGTCCGGGAGTCTTTGTGACATGCTAATGATAGGTACAGATACTATGCTGACGCCTACCTGCGCCTTCTTACCAAGTTGGGGAGAGGGTCTGGCTGTCTTCTCGCAACCTCTGACTCCGTGTTCCCTCACTGAAGCTGGCACCACGGTTTATTGGGCCTTTCCATATTCTTCGCAAGATCAACCTAGTGACTTATGCTTTAGGCCTGCCTTTTAATATGTAAATTTCTAATGTATTCCATGTCTCCTTGTTAAAACCTTTGGTGTGCAACTGCTTCACCGCCTTGGTACCACGTCCTCATCCTGTTCAGGTTGAGAACCAAGAGGAGTATGAAATACAATCTATCATTGACTCCCGTAGGTTCCATGGGCGCATACAGTATCTGGTTTATTGGAAAGGGTACGGTCCGGAGATGTGTTCTTGGGTCTCATCCTCAGATGTACATGCTCCAGTTCTCCTCCGTGCTTTCCATAGATGTTCTCCCCTCAAACCCGGTGGGGGGGTCATTGAGGAGGGGTACTGTCAGGGTTGGGTTAAGCCCTCCCTTCCCAGAGCAAGCTGCTCAACTGAGGGTTAATTGCCAGTCTCAGCTTCCACTCTGTCTCACCTGATGTCCATATCCTGCTCGTTAGCCAGCTCTCCTTGCTATATAAACTGCCTGGATCAGATCTCAGATGCCTTCGTATGGTCAACATCTCTGGATAATCTCTGCTGTGTTCCTGTGAAAGACTTTTGCCTGTTTGACATTCCTTCTGGTTTCTGGATTAAAGACTTTGCTCAGCTGACTTCCCTTCTGCATGCTGTTTGTTTGACCTTGCTGATCTCTGGATCCCTGTTTGCTGGCTTGCTCCAACCATCTGCTCTGGCTACCGATCATTGGCTATGTTTTGACTTTGTTTGCTCTGTTTTACCATTTTTATTAAATAGTGTGATTTTACTGCACTTCTGTCTCAGTCTGATTCATGGTTCCTGACACCAAGACACCAGAAGGAAAATCGAAACCATGTTGTCCAGGGATCACAGCACAAAAGGCTGAAAAATTGTAAATAATTAATCAAATTAATCAAACATATATATTAAAAGTTGGAAACATTCTCTGGGTCACATGATTTACCAATGTATTAAATAAATCCCTACAACAAACATATGTATAACCACACATCTTACAAATATACAAAATTAAATGAATGAATATATATAAAAATGGACAAGATAATGGAAAAATAATACAAAAAGCCAATATGCATAAAATAGGAGTGGAAACAAGATCAGCTATTATAAATAAAGGAACTAATACCCCACTCAACATTAAGGACACAAGGACGGAAGGTTCGTAAGTCACAAATCCAACAAGTTTCTCGTCTAGATATCTGTCTCTTCAGATTGCTCCCCCCCCCCCATGTGGAGTGTATTTTTCAATTCCAACAACTTCCAAAGAATAAAGATTTTTGTTATGATGGTGAAGAAAACATTTATAAAGACTGTGTTCACCAAAACCTTTACGTATATTGGCCAAATGTTCACCTATACGGACATTCAAAGCCTGTGTGGTTCTGCCAAAATACTGATAACCACATTTACACCTGAGGAGATAAATAACTCCCTTGGTGCTACATGTGATAAAATCTTTGATCTTGTATTTTTTATATGTGGAAGTGGAAACAAAAGATGTGGTATGAAGAGTTTTTGAATTCCTGCATACCGTACACCTTCTACAGGGAAAAAAAACAGACAAATTGGCAAACATTTTAGGTATTGAGGGTGGAGATTAAAGGAAAGCTCTCCCGATGCTTTCAGCTAGGTCTTGAGGTTGGGACGCCCATCGTTGAACTCACAATCCATTTCTGTTTAGTGCTGCTGTGTTAACAAGATTCGGGTAAATGACGGAGACCTTTTACCTCATGCTATTCATGATCTCCTGTAATATAGAGATCATGATGATCCAGTAAGAGGCTCTGTATGAGCACTGGTGGAGCACGGATGCACTTTATGAATTTGTTTATTATTACACACTGGGAGCAATGCACCTTTGTTTGAAAAACTATATGGACACGTTGTTATGTATTTTGAGTAATTCTTTTTTGGACACTTATTTTATTTTAACCATATTGATTTAATGGACACTTGTTGATACAACTTGTTTGTTTATCAGAATCATATATATTCACATGTTTGACTTACATTGTTCTTTTTGGATTGGTTTATCACTTGAGGCACATTTGTGTGTGGAGTTCATTTTTTGCCAATAAACAGCACAACTTTTTTTCAAGTTTTTTTCTTCTTTTTTGGGGGGGGTTTAGCACAAGGTTTATCCCCCGTATACATATCACTATATTAGCAAAAGTATTGGGAGGCCTGCCTTTACACGCACATGTACTTTAATGGCATCCCAGTCTTAGTCCATAGGGCTCAATATTGAGTTGGCCCACCCTTTGCAGCTATAGCAGTTTCAACTCATCCGGGAAGAGAGTCCACAAGGTTTAGGAGTGTGTCTATGAGAATGTTTTGTGAGGTCAGGCACTGATGTGGATGAGAAGGTCTGGCTCTATCCGCTTGAGGTCAGGACTCTGACAACTGATGGAAGCACATGAATTTCAATGGATCGGCATTGGGGCAGATGAGCCTGGAAGGAGCCCATCCCGCCTTAAAGGCACAAGGGCACACTGAACACCCAGCACATAGCATTATTTTAGAAAAGGTGTCAATGTGTTGCCTGACTAATCTATTAAAGATACAAACAAGTGGCTACTGCCCCCATCTAAAAATGGTCTTTGCAGCAAGGAGCACTGGAAGGGCAACATATGTCAAACAAAACCAAAGAAATTTCCAAGCTCAGCTTACCAACCAGCCTGCTATTTCTTTGGCTTTGTTTGACATATGTCGCCCTTCCAGTGCCCCTTGCTGCAGAGACCAGTTATAGGTGGGGGCAGTAGCCACATGTTTTTATGTTTAATATATTGGTCAGGCAACGAACTGACATCTTTGCTGTTATAGTGCTATGTGCTGGCTGTTCAGTGTGTCCCTATGCATTTAAGGAGGGTTTAGCTCCTTCCAGGCTCACCTGCCCTCTGCCTACCCATTAAAATGCATGTGCTTCCATTGTGGTGACTCACAGATGTTATAGTTAGGACTACAGTAAATGGGGTACCTTGACAGGGCCTGTAGCTTACGCATTTATTTGCAAATGTGTGCAGACTAAACCCCTGTTTTTAATGCATATTGTTAGACAGGTCAATTTGGTTGGTCACAGGCTGGTTGGTAAGTTGAGCTTGAAAATTTGTTTGGTTTTTTTGACATACATCACTCTTCCAGTGCTCTTTGCTGCAAAGACCAGTTATAGACGTGGGCTGTGGCCACTTGTTTGTGAATTGTGGTGTGGTGTGTTGCCAAAAATGGTGCATGTACATTTTTATTGAACATTTTGATGTGTTGGCAGACCATTGATTTGAATTGGTTGCCTTAACATAGCATATGTTAATGCACATGTGTTAATGTAACAAACAACACCAGAAAAGTGTAAACACAACTGCAATTTCATGCAGGAAAGACTTTAACAGCCACCAAAGAAATGCAGCATGTCCTGTTTCCTACATTGAGTTTCTATTTAATCCTTCATGGGTACTGAAGTTCTTGTAACGTTCACCACAATCCAGTCTTCATAAAGCTGTAGAAAGCAAGCTGCATGGAATAAGTAGAGTTTTATCTCCCTGACGTCTCTCTGTCTTTCCTATAAATAATGATCACCATCCCTTCAATCAGCACATTTTGTGCTGGAGGTTTATTAAAATGCCTGTCTATTATTTGAGATGCCTTCAAGGTGACTTTTTCACTAGACAGATACCAAACTGTATTTAAAACAGTTCACAAATAGCAACACACAAAGAATAATACCTAAGATATAAAAACTGCTGATGCCAATATGATGGTTAGTGATGCTATCTTGCCAGTAGATGGCACAAATACTACACACAGCCTGCAGAGCAGTGTTCAGTCTGGTGTACTGCTAAATTATTGTAATGTTTAATAATTTGTATTACCATTTTAATGCATTATGCTATTTGACACTCTTTGCAATATTAATGCCTCTGTCACCCATTGCATACTTCAGCCTTCCAGCAAGGGCTGTGTTTTTTGGGTGATATATGTCTTATCTCCTAATACATAAACAGGACCATCTCTGCCTTTAACACAGAGACCCATTATCAGAATGAAACACACTTTTCACTCTTCTTGGTACACATACGTCATTGACACATCCTTCTTAACGCCTCTTAATTTGTGCACATCACAATAAATAACCCTCAAGTTGTTTTTTCTTATAAACCCCTGTCACTTTGCTCAATACTTTCAACAATGTTCTTTTTCAAATTTAGTCAATCTAAAGATCTTTAAAGCAATTATTTTGTTTAAATTAAGCACAGCTTAGCTTTGTAATATGTTTATTTTAGATACATACAAGTGCCTGAGAGTTACCAGATAACATAAGCTCCCAGGAGTGTACGCTGGAGAAGTATGATGATGTCACATTTGGAGATATCAGCTGTCTACATTACCCTGGAGTTAAGCCTAATAGATGCTAGAAGTTTTTTTTTTGTTCAGCCCGCTGGGGAGGAGACACTGGACTAACTATCTGATATTGGTACAGCAATCTCCCCCACTGAACTATTGTGTTCTGACAGGAGGATGCCCCCCCCCCCCCCCACCAGAACACACTGGTCAGTGCTTCCAGCCATTGGCTGAGAACACTGATCTGGTGCCTATTGGCAAACCTTTTTCAGTCATTCCCCTTTAATAGAAGTTGGCCCGGCTGCTGTACACAATGGTCGGAATGTTGGTCGGTTTCTATTGAAATCATGCAAAATTATTGCAAAAAATCATGCAAAAAAAACAAACAGACTGTTTTTCTATTTACATCTGTTTTTCATCTGATCCATTTTCTTAATGGAAGTAGGGCTTTGATCCAATCCAAAAAACAGAAGAGGGTGTTAATGAATGATCATCCATTTACATTCGTTTTTCCATAGAGATGCATTGATGTCTGTTTTTCATCCATCAACTGATGGATGAAAAACAGACAAACGGTTAGCATATGTGAAAGGGGCCTTACTCAGTTGAGTAAACCAGGTGGATGCACTTCAACCATCAAAGCATGTGGAAGCAAAAATCCTCCAATGAAGAAAAAAGGATGCAAGAGATGCTGGGACTTTGATGTAAGTTCATACAAAATAGTGAGAGTGCAAAAAGATTCAGAGAGCTCACTGGCTCCAATTAGGCTGCTCACAACAGACAGGACTATTCTCCTGTGTGTACCCAGCAGGTTACCAGAAAAAACATGCACCAATGGAAGGAGTGCAGACCAAAAGATCAAGGGATCCACATTAATTTATCAGTTTATACTAAAAAACAGCCCACACATTTGGGTCAGGAAAACACTTCCACTTTATCAGGGCTTCAGTTAAAATAAGAACAGTGACATGGCTTCTCCCAGCTAATTTATACTTTTATCACACAGTTTTAAGATGATGTTTGAAGATTATTGTAGAACAGTGATATCATATCACTGTTCTACAATGTAGAACAGTGATATGATATCACTGTTCTACAATTATCGTCAAACTGTGTGTGAAAACTATAAATTAGCGGGGAGAAGCTGTACCACTGTTCTAAGAACAGTGATATGATATATCACTGTTCTTAGAACAGTGGTACGGCTTCTCCCCGCTAATTTATAGTTTTCACACACAGTATGCAGATGTTCTAAGAACAGTGATATGGCTTCTCCCGGTTAATGTATACTTTTCACACACAGTTTTAAGATGATTGTAGAATCTACAATCATCTTCAAACTGTGTCAGAAAAGTATAAATTAGCTGGGAGAAACCATATCACTGTTCTTAGAACAGTGATATGGCTTCTCCCGGCTAAGTTATACTTTTCTCACACAGTTTGAAGATAGTCCACATCCACCTCCATTTTTGATTTTTTTATGTGATTTTTTAAAAAAATTATTGTAAGTTATTTCCCTATCCCCATTTCTTTGTAGGGCACTTGTCTGACCCTTACCCCCATTTTCCTTCCTTTTGCAGACCTCTAGGACTTTCCAGGACTTTCTTACAGCCATTTTTGTGCCTAAAAGTTCGGGTCCCCATTGATTTCAATGGGGTTCGGGGTCCGTGTCAAAGTTCGGGTCCTGTCCGGACCCCAACCCGGACTTTGTCTTGAAGTTCGGCCGAACCAGCAGAACCCGAACTTCCAGAGGTTCGATCAACTCTAGTCACTTTACATTCCTACACTCTACTAAATGTCCCTGTATGATGATGCATTGATGGGCACTGATTGGCGGCTGATAGGTGATACCGATTTGCACTGAGAGGTGGCACTGATGGGCACTGATGAGCACTGAAAGGTGGAACTGATGGGCACTGATAGGTTGCTCTGATAGGCAGCACTGATAAGGAGGCACTGGCAGGCATTACTGCTGGGCACTGATTGGCATCAACAATGGGCACTGATTGGACACAGCTGATCATGTGGTAAAAAGTCTCCGTCAGAGGCTCTTTACCCAGATCGGAGATGCAGTGTGTTAAAATGACACACCACACCACCAATCGCCGTGCTGCGTGCCCCTGCTTCACATCATATGACGTCCAGTCAGGATGACTGTACCACTTGGTGCATGTAATATTGCTATATGGTGGGCGGGAAGTTGTTAAGTAGTTCCAGGATACTATCAGCCCTTCTCACAAATATCAGACTTGTAATACTCCAATTTTTGGCCTGCAAGCAGAATCTGATTGTCGTGTGAAATTGAAGTTGCTCTTCATAACTAAATAGAGATTTGATAATCTTTCTTTTCCATAGAGGATAACTGTAGAGACAATTAGCATGAATCTATACATGCTCTATACATTAAGATCTGACAGATATATGCTTCTGAACTGACTGAATTTAGCCATGTGAAAAGAGATTTTACAGATCATGGGACAATAGTATAAGTGCCAGCAGACTAAAAGTGATTGTCTGGTAACTCTGCAGTTAACTTTTTAAACAAGCAATAGCTGTCACCATGTATTCGAACAAAAACACCTACTATTATATTACTATTACTATCATATGTGCTGTAAAAATTCTGACCTTCAGGAAATCATAATGACACTCTTTGCCACAAAGAAAGGAAAGTAACACAGTTCAAAATGTAGCATGCTCTAGTGTGCTAGAAGTGAAATAGGTTTTTGTTAGTGCAGGTAAATTGTCAGGCTTGGCTGGCAATCAGGCCTGTGTTGTTTTATTTTATCTGGGTCGGGTGAGTGACTCAGGGAAGGCTAGATGACTCACCGGCAATGTCTCTGAGCCCTCCTCCTACTTCTAGAAACTTACAGAGCATTCTAGAAGAATGGGAGTGGAGGAGAGGAGGAGCTACCTCGAGTATTCTGAGAGCTCTGACAAATTCCTGACAGATGGGTTGGCAGGGGGCAGGCCCCCTCAAATACTCAGGGTCAGCCCAGCTGGTAGCATTGGAGTTCAGGTGGAAGCTGGAGATGGAGTGTTAGCCTGTCAGTGTCCTTTAAGGGTCCCCTAGGCTTGGGGAGTTACCTCAGGTCTGGGCTTGGGTGTGAAAGGGACCTTCTTCGTGACACACAGAAATGTCCTGACCAGAGGCACTGGAGCAAGTGGAGGACAGTGAGAGAACACTGCTGGGCAAATCTCCAGGGAGGAAGACAGACAGGAGGGCTGTGAGTGTTACAGTCAGAGGACTGAGAGGCATGCCTGAGAGGAATGGGTGCAAGCAGTCTAGGATGGATGCAGAGTCAGTCTGGGAGGACCATGGAGTCTTAGCCAGGAGGGCTAGTGAGGGGGCAGCTGCAGCCAGGTGGGCTGGCAGTGCCTGAAGAGGTGGTGCTGGGATCAGTAGCCACAGGAGGAGCGCAGCTGGACACTAGGACTTTTGTGCTACACTACCAAAGGGGCCCGCAGTCCCTGCCTGCAAAAGGCATTTGCTACTGGTCTGACTGCTCTTGTCAGACAATCCATACATTGCCAGCCGGTCCTGGGAGTTGTTGTTTTACAAGCAAGATTGTGCTGGAGGTAGAAGGAGTAGTGTTTATACGGATTATATAGTGTGTTCCTGAAGAATTCTTTGCTGATCAAGTGGGCATCCCATAATACCCTATACTGCCCTATCCAAGTTCAATACCCCTAATAAAATACAAAAAAACAAAGCTGCAAGGACTGATTCTTGACTCCAGCATGTAGTAGAAAATTCTGTGTGCATGGCTGTGCAGGGTGGGAAATACCTTTATTCAACAGTGGCTCCTGCGGTGGTAACACTACAAAAATATAATAGAACTCTTACATGAAACAGGGATTCTTTAACCGCTTCCCGACCTTCCCCAGTATATACTGGGGCGGCTTCTACAGGTACAGTGATGTACCCATACATTGCTGCCTGTTTCCAGGTTTCGGGTGCGAGCAGGACTCTCACCTGCCTACTCCCCTGTGATTTGACACAGCGGGAGTCTGTCAGCTGATCCCGGCCAATAATTCATGGTCAGGACCTGCTGGTTGACTGTGACGAATCACAGGCCAGAGCCCTGCATTGACAAACAACATAGGGCTCTGAATAGAGGGAACAATCACTTTGTTTATTTTCCCTGCAAAGCAGGGAAAAGAAACAAATCAACCTGTAGTAAAAAGCAGCACACATTACACATTGTAAGGCATACAATTAACCCCTTGATTGCCCCTAGATGTTATGGCTCCCCGCGGCTGATATAGGCTTTTCCCACACAATTTGAAGATGATTTTAGAACACTAATATGGCTCACCGCGGCTGATATAGGCTTTTCCCACACAATTTGAAGATGATTTTAGAACACTAATATGGCTCCCTGCGGCTGATATAGGCTTTTCCCACACAATTTGAAGATGATTTTAAAACACTAATAAGGCTCCCTGCGGCTGATATAGGCTTTTCCCACACAATTTGGAGATGATTTTAGAACACTAATATGGCTCCCTGCGGCTGATATAGGCTTTTCCCACACAATTTGAAGATGATTTTAAAACACTAATAAGGCTCCCTGCGGCTGATATAGGCTTTTCCCACACAATTTGAAGATGATTTTAGAACACTAATATGGCTCCCTGCGGATGATATAGGCTTTTCCCACACAATTTGAAGATGATTTTAAAACACTAATAAGGCTCCCTGAGGCTGATATAGGCTTTTCCCACACAATTTGAAGATGATTTTAGAACACTAATATGGCTCCCTGCGACTGATATAGGCTTTTCCCACACAATTTGAAGATGATTTTAGAACACTAATGTATCCCTTAAAGCAACAGCTGGAGGCTTTCCCTGTACAACTTGGAGATGATTTTAGAATCTAAAATCATCTCCTAGTTCTATAGGGAGAGGTTCCTCCTGTTGCTTAAAGGGACAGATTATTGTTTCTTGCACAAAATTAAAATGTGCATCTACATTGCTGGTTTAAAAAAAAAAGAAAATCCAAATATAAAAAAAACAGTGTTGGCTACCTCCTCCTCCTCCTCCACCGCCACTTTCACCGCCTCCTCAACCTCGAACTCCACATCCACCTCCATTTTTGATTGTTTTATGTGATTTTAGGTTAAGTTATTTCCCTATCCCCATTTCTCTGTAGGGCACTTGCCCTACTCTTACCCCCATTTTCCTTCCTTTTGCAGACCTCTAGGACTTTCCAGGACTTTGTTACAGCCATTTTTGTGCCTAAAAGTTCGGGTCCCCATTGATTTCAATGGAGTTCGGGGTCCGTGTCAAAGTTCGGGTCAAGTCCGGACCCGAACCCGAACCCGGACTTTGTCCTGAAGTTCGGCCGAACCAGCAGAACCCAAACTTCCAGAGGTTCGATCAACTCTAATTATTAGCACTTATCACTATATTAGTGTCAGTGGAGATGTCAGTGGCAGTTAATCAGTTCCCATAAAGTGCCAGTTAGTGCCATATTTCCCACCGCACTGTCACAGCCCCACTATAAGTTGCTGATCACCACCATTACTAGTATAAAAAAGAAATAAGTAAAAATTCCAATATATATACCATAGTTTGTAGACACTATAACTTTCACACAAACCAATTAATATACACGTATTGGGATTTTCTTTACCAAAGACATATAGCAGAATACATTTTGGCCTGAATTTATGAAGAAATTATTATTTTTTTATTGAATATGCTTTATAACAAAAAATATTGTTTTTTTTCCGAAATGTACGGTCTTCTTTCATTTATATGATAAAAATTTAAAAGCAAAACCGTGGTGATCAAATGCCACCAAAAGAAAGCTCTATTTGTATGAAAAAAATTGTATACATTTCATTAGTGTGCAGTGTTGCATGACCACTCAATTACCAGTTAAATTAGCGCAGTGCCAAATTGCAAAAATAGGCCTGGTCATGAAGGGGGTAAAGTCTTCAGGAGCTCAAATGGTTCATTTCCTTTTTAACCACTTAAGCCCTGGAAGGATTTATTCACTTCCTGACCAGAGCATTTTTTGCGATAAGGTACTGTGTTGCTTTAATTGACAATTGCGTGTTCGTGCGACGTTGTATCCAAACAACATTTACATCCTTTTTTTCCCACAAATAGAGCTTTCTTTAGGTGGTATTTGATCACCTCTGCGTTTTTTTATTTTTGCACTATAAACAAACAAAGAGAGACGAAACATATAAAAAAAACGAATTTCTTCCTCAGTTTAGGCCGATATAGTTTTTTGTGGTTCAAATATTTTATTGAGGAAACACAGGAAACAAAAGCATTACAATGGTTGCTTCAAGGTACCAGGGATAACCAACGTTATACATATATTTCAAAGGCAGTCAAAAGGAAAATACAAAAAAGAAAATAAAAAGGCATGGTAGGTTCAAGGAATCACCGACAAAACTGGCAGTTGGAAAGGAAAACTGGGTCTGGTGAGAACCTGCCTAGGGATTAGCGGTTTCCTGGTGTATAGAGATTGACATCATTGTTTCCGTAGGAAAGAAGGTAAGAAAGAGGGAATAAGAGTCCAGCGAGGTGGGGGAAAGAAGAAATGGGGAGTAGACGGAAGAACAGAGGGGAGGAAAAAGACAGAGAAAGGGAGACAGGGCTGGGGAGGACCGGTCGCAAAGGGTCAAATGATCTACATATTGGACTGTAATGAGTAGGCAAGGTTGTAGGACTGATGTTCAGGGCTGGAACCGTGAGATGTCAAAGCCTGGAGGGGCGAAGTGAGTTAGCCAGGGGGTCCACATACGTTCGTGTTTGGGGAGCTTGTCTGTGACTATAGCCTCGATCCTGGCGTGGATCATGGCTTTCGTGATTCTATTTTTGGTTTCGGTAACCGGGAGCTGTGGAGATTTCCAGGCATGTGCAATGGTTTGCTTTGCTGCTGTAGTGACCTGCAAGAGAAGTTTAAATTGTGATTTGAAAATATCTGGGGGTTTCAGGTTCAGCAGCGCAGTTTTCGGATCAGGGGCCACAGAGGTGCCCATGAGTTTAGTGAGAATTTCGAAGATTTGGGCCCATAATCTTTGGGCGATCGGACAGTCCCACCATACATGTAGGTGAGTGCCGGTGCCTGAGCAACCTCTGAAGCAGAGAGGGGAGTATGAAGGTAGGAACTTATTTATTCGTGCCGGTACAAGGTACCACCTCATGAGTACTTTGTAGGAGGTTTCAAGTGCCACTATATTTTGAGAGGAGGATTTGGTTGCGGCCCAGATATCCACCCAGTCTTCAGGATCTATGCATTGTTGGAGGTCTTTTTCCCATGCTTTAACGTAGGGGATTTGCGCTGAGGGGGGTGGGTCAGGCAGGAGGGAGTAGAGTGTTGATATAATGCCCTTGGCGTGGGGGTCTGTTTTGCAGAGGTGTTCGAATGGGGAAAAAATGGGCAGAGAGGAGCTAGAGCGTGTATGGGGAGTGTAGAAATGTTTCAGCTGGAGATATCTAAAGATTTTGGAGTTGGGGAGCTGATATTGTTCCTGAAGGGAGGGAAAAGATTTAATTGACTCAGGCGTGGTGAAAGTGTGCGCTCTCAAAAGGCCTGCCTCCGTCCATCTTGAAAAAGAGGCTGGGGATGACCAAGCTGGGTAGAAGGAGGGGTTTTTAAGGAAGGAGAGCATGGGGTTATGTGGGGATTGTAGGCCTGCTTTCAGTTTAAGTCTATCCCATATCTTAAGGCAGTGAGCGGTTACGGGATTGTGGGTGGGACCTCGATCTTTCGGGGAAAGCCAGAGGAAGTTGGCTATGGACAGGGGGTCGCACCCCACGGCCTCGAGTGATACCCACAAGGGTGTCTCGTGAATGGCGTGCCATTTGGGCAGAGGCGCCAACTGTGCTGCTTGAAAATATTTGGTAAATTGAGGTACCCCCAGACCGCCTTTAGATTTTGGGGAGAACAGGGTGCTTCTGGATACGCGGGGACGCGACTTGCCCCAAATATATTGTAGGGTCCTCCGTTGTAAGATTCTCAGGTAATGAGGGGGGACCTCGACTGGAAGAACTCTAAAGAGGTAGAGCATTTTGGGCAAAATGGACATCTTGACTGCGGCAATTCGACCAAGCCAAGCGAGGGGGAGCTTAGACCAACTAGCCATCGCTCTGTGGGAACACCCAT
>BLSH010357548.1:1203224-1219397 GCA_018402905.1 Glandirana rugosa | reverse complement strand
CTGCATATTCCAGATGAGGTCTTACTAATGATTTGTACAGGGGCAAAATAATGTCTCTATCTCTGGAGTCCATACCTCTCTTAATACAAGAAAGGATTTTGCTTGCTTTGGAAACCGCAGCTTGGCATTGCATGCCATTATTAAGCTTATGGTCTACCAGAACCCCCAAATCCTTCTCCACTATGGATTCCCCCAGTTGTACTCCCCCTAGTATGTAAGATGCATGCATATTCTTAGCCCCCAAGTGCATAACTTTACATTTATCAACATTAAACCTCATTTGCCACATAGTTGCCCAATTAGACAGTGCATTGAGGTCGGCTTGTAAGTTGGAGACATCCTGCAAGGAAGTTATTCCACTGCATAGCTTGGTGTCATCTGCAAACACTGAAATGGTACTTTTAATCCCAGATCCTATATATTTTCTTCTACATATTTTTGGTAAATAAAATCGCAATAGGCATATATTGATTGTGTTGCACAAAAGTTATCACGTCTACAAAATAGGAGATAGATTTATTTATATTTATTATTAATTTTTTTACTAGTAATGGTGTCGATCTGCGATTTTTATCGGGACTGCGACATTGCAGCTGCCATATCGGACACTTTTGACACTTTTTTAACTCAACATTTTCAGACCCCTATATTTCTACTCAGTAAATATCTCCTAAACATGCACTGTATAGGAGATATTCACTTGTGACGCTGCTGGTGATGTCACCGGTGCATGCACTCTGAAGGAATGGCATACCTGTGCCATTCCTTCAGAGTCCTGTGCCGTGGACAGTGGCTCCCACGCGCATGCGCGGTAGTGATGCCATCACAGCTCATCTAATTAATGGCCAGGAGCCCACCAATCCAGAAGTGAAGATGGAAACCCTATCAGTGGTGTCAGAGTGCCGCTGGAGGACTTCGCTTTAAGGTAAGTTTTACATAATGTGCTAGTACGCAATGCATACAAATAGCCGGTGATTTATTACCCCTTTAATTTAAACATATTAATGAAAGAAAAGGAAAAATTGGGCCAGAAAATATTTACAAAAAAAAGAGATTACAAAATACACAATAAGCAACAGCAAAGTAAACCGGATTAAATGTGAAAAAGTATTTAAAGTGATTGTAAACCATGGTTAAAGTGGTTAAAGCCCTTCCATATACCCAGTGAAGTGACTGGTGACTGGTCTCAGGTGATAGAGAGAGATAAAACAAATCCTCCTACATAAGTTGTACCTGTTTATCTGCAGCTCTCTCTTCTCTACAGCTAAGAGTCCAGAATTTATAAAGCTTATCTAAACTTTCGAAAAGCAAGAATCAGGGAGCTGAAGTTGCACAGTGAGGAGAGCTCTGATAGCTCATTGGCGGGAAGGGACACACTCCCTTCACACAGTACACAGAAGCAGATCTGAGGTTGTCAATCACAAGCTGTGTGCAGGAGATCCCTTTACTGTCACTTTTTTCTCTTAGTGTCAGGAAAACATGTCAGACGTTATTCATGCTGATTGCAAAGGAATGAAGCAGGAGACAAAAATAACAGTGCCTGGATTGGGACAAGTACACACTAAAGAGGGATATGCTTTATTTATAATTCATGTTTGAGGTTTGCAGCCACTTTAACATAATTTGCATGGTCTTTGCTCTATCAAATCCAAAGTTTAAAGGTCATTCATTGACTCTCATAAATGATCCTTAGTAATCTAGCATCATTTTTATGAGAGCTGTCAGCAGCCTATTTAGACCCACTAGAGAGATATTAATTAACGTGATTGAATGCACCACTCCCACACAGCTGCAAAGATGTGGCTTGCAGGACTTTTTTTTACCGTCCAGCAAGCGCACCGTCCCAGTGTGAGAGCAGTCAGGCTTCCACACTGGGGTGTATTGGGGACGTTTTTCAGGCGCTTTTCTATAGCTATTTTTAGCGCAAAAGTGCCTGAAAAAGGTTCTGGTGTGAAAGGGGTCTTAGAAAAAAACTTTGTGAAATAACGTTTTGTATTTCTTGATTAAAAATCTTTGGAAATACTGAAAAACTTCCTGGAGGGGGGGAGAGGTTTCCATAGCTAAGAAGTGGCAACTTCCTGACTTTGCTGTTGGTATGGAAACCTGACCTACAAGCTATTATACTGCTCGCACCACACTGAGCATGTGTGAGTTTGGCAGGTGTATGGTGGGAAGCCTGGAATACAGGAAGAGATACATTCTGGCTTCAGATGCCCACACTGGAGATGGCCGCACTGTGCTGGGATATTATAAAGTAAGAAAACAATGCTGCAAAAATACTAAACAAAACTTAGTTTACAGAATATCTTTACTAGAATGCACCAAGCATGAGTATTGTAGGGATATTTTTATCTAAAAATTAAAATATCGGCCGGAAAACCGCTTTAAGGCAGTGCTGAAAAATAATGGTGTCCGCTCAAAATATTGACACTTTGGGCCCAATTTGGACATTTTCACTTAGAGTTGTACTCACTTTTGTTGCTTTTGTTTAGACATTAATGGCTGTATATTGAGTTATTTTGAGGAAACAGCAAATTTACGCTGTTATACAATCTGTACATTCACTACTTTACATCGTAGCAAAGTGTCGTTTCTTCAATGTTGTCACATGAAAAGATAGAATAAAATATTTACAAAAATATGAAGGGTGTACTTACTTATGTGAGATACTATAACACATGTCTGTACAAAACAAAACAAAACAAAACAAAACAAATATATATATATATATATATATATATATATATATATATATAGTATGTATAAACTATTTTTAAGATATGTAAAGTAATAAAACCTATTGCATTAATTTGCTTTTGAATGCTCTGTTTAACCACTTCCCTCTACTGCTGCAGAGTGGCTCTGTCCCACGAATCGCCATCTACAAATGGCGGCTCGCGCGTGCGCTGTATCGGAAGGGTGCACGCCGCCGGCATCGCTCTCTCATGCCGCCGCATTCAGCAGGAGTGTGGCCATGGCTCGGGTGGACTTGATCTCCGCCGGCGAGCCGCGATTGCCTAGCAGAGAAGAAAAACGGGGAACCGCAGATGTAAACACGGCAGTTCCCCGCTCTGTCGGGCGGCATATGAGAGATCTACTGATTCCTGTCACTGGGATCAGTTAGATTTCTTATGCTCCTGGCAGCCCAGCCCCCTCACAGTTAGAACACACCTAAGGAACACATTTAACCCCTAGATCACCCACTGCAGGTTAACCCCTTCACTGCCAAATACATTTACACAGTAATCAATGGATATTTAAATTTCTGATCGCTGTATAAATGTCATTGGTCCCAAAAAAGTGTCAAAAATGTCCGACACGTCCGCTGCAATATCACAGTCCCGATAAAAGTCGCAGATCGCTGCCATTAAAAAAATTATTCAAGGGGCGGGGCCTGGCATCGGCAGCGGCGGAGGCATTGGGACAGAGCTTTGGCATTACCGAGATCAATCCAAGGCAATCCTGCAGCAGCAGAGAAACATTTTAGGTAACAACACTTTGGGCCTTCTCCCTCCACACCCCGCTGTGACCCGCCACAACTTTCAGCCAGTTGCGAGCCACCAGTAGAAACTTTACAGGCCGCCAATGAAGCTGGCCTACTCCTAAACATCCGCGGCTGGCCCTCACATCTGAAGCCTCTATCCACCATCTGGGCATAAGCACACCTACCTTCCTCCCCTTCTGCAACATTGTGGCCAGCAAATACAATCTAACAGCTTGCAGGCCCGGTACTCGTTAGTCTGAGGCTTAATCGAAGCCTATCAAATCCTCCAGGGCGGCCATCTTGCTACACCCAAGGCCCACTGCAATATAACCAATACAGCTGCTGCAACGGCAGACAGCCCAGGGCAGGCCAGATAATCATATGCACCAATATCCACATATCACCCAATACCTTGTCCCAACAGATCTGCTCCAACTAGCCTAGGCCTACCCACAGTGGCCATCTTGGAATACCCATCCGCAGAACAGCTCCTCCTGACTGACATCCTACCAGCTACAAGGAGCAAAATAGGTGCAGATATTCAAATCGCAGTCTAAGCCAGAGCTCTGAGCTGTGGACTGGAGCACTATATCCCCCTGTGAGCCTCTAATAGCCCCTAGCGCCTCCTACACTCGCACTGTTCTTCCTAAGCAAAATGGCAACAAGGAAAGGGAAAGACGCCCACAATCCCAAAAAATTAACAGCCTTTTTTCACAGTCCAGCACCAACGGACAACAGAACACAAATCAGCGCAGAGGAAAGCTCTAATGCCTCACGTGCAGCTTACACTGATCTGCCGGACGCAAATCCTGAAAACCAAGATAATACACTCACTCCACTCTATTTAGGTGATTCCTCATCCGCGAATCCCTCTACAGGCAGCCCAGCCAAAGCCAGGATGCAGCTAGACTCACCTTCTCACTCCATATCAATGGCGAGCAAAGATTTGATTCCCACAAACCCAGAGGGGGATCTACATACTTCCATAGCATTCTTCCAAACTTCTGGACAACCTGTACTCGACTCCATGATGAAAGAAATGCTGCTTTCATTTCAATCTTCATTAATGTCTAACCTTTCGGGCCTATTCATCAAGTTCAACAACAACATACAGCATATAGGGGACAGAGTTGTGTATATTGAAAATAAAATGGAGCAATGCACGAACACTTTCAATGAACTGGTAGATGCCTACAAAGATTCGAAAACAGATGCCACTTGGATTAAAGCGAAGCCGGAGGACCTTGAGGACCTCTCAAGGCGCAACAATGTCAAACTGTGCTGAAAAATCCCCCCCACAAGGCCTTCAAAACTACGCCCTTGACCACCTATCTCCAGTTGAAATTACCATAAACCGCATCCACCGCATACCCAAACTGAAACACCTGGCTGACTCAATCCCCAGAGATGTGCTGATGAAAATTCATTTCTTTCCAGTGAAAGAACAACTACTCCTAAAAGCTAGACAACGCAACAACCTACCAGCTCCCTTTGATCAAATACAAATCTATGCCGACCTGTCACAATACACACTACAACCACAAAATAGCTTACAAGTGGCGCTATCCAGCTACTCTGCTAATCAATCAAAACGGAGCAACGCACACAGTAAACCACTTACCTGAAGGCTTGAAATTGCTCCATGCCTGGAACATTCTACCTGATCCTCCACAAGATTCATATGATCACCCTCCTTCAAACAGGCAACACCTAGGTGATCACAACCACCCCAAACAACATAGACCTAATTACTAATGGAGACTCATGGGTCTAACTTACCTCACCATCATCTCCGGTCTACACACTGAGCCCATAGCTCAGCTTCTATATTCCTATTTTCGAACTGTTCCCCCGCAAGTTTGACAGTATACTAACCACAAGCTGCTTGTTACTAGCCAATACTTATTGACGCTTTTGATTTATACCCCACAAGTTTTATGTTGACTGTATTTTACTTTTGTTCCTTTTGTTTTCCTTTGCTTGTTGCGCTTTATGTTTTCTGGTAAAAAATGCACTTTTCTTATACTTGACTTAGTCTAACTCAAACACACAGAATATATTGCAGGATCCTTCACAACTACAACGCAGCATTCAGCGGATCCAGCATCATCCACCAACAGGACATCTTCCAAGTCTCCAATCACCCCAGTCAAGCCATCGAACATTAAGTGCTAACACCACAGTTTCATAGGAACCCACACAATGGCTTTCACGGTCCTATCTTTAAATGCCAGAGGCCTAAACCACGCAGTAAAAAGGGCATCCCTCTGGAAAACTGCATTACAACTCAGAGGAGACATCATATGCATGCAGGAGGCACACTTTATAATAGGCAACTTCCCCCAGTGTCAACACAGATTATACCCCCATGTGTTTCAGGCCAATTTCTCTAAAAAACAAAGAGGAGTACTAATTGCCATCAGAGACTCTCTATCCTTCCAGCTACACCAAAGCATTATCGGCCAATGTATAATCCTTATCTGCACCATTAATTCAATCAAATACACCCTGGCATCT
This sequence comes from Glandirana rugosa, assembly GCA_018402905.1. NCBI lineage: Eukaryota > Metazoa > Chordata > Amphibia > Anura > Ranidae > Glandirana > Glandirana rugosa. The sequence goes on along the minus strand of BLSH010357548.1, from coordinate 1,213,396 downwards.
ATCTATGCTCCAAACCAAAGACAGATTTCGTTCCACAACAAGATATTCAAAAAAATAAAACAAGTCCAACAAGGTCACCTGCTTATATGCAGAGACTTCAACCTAGTTCCAGACTACAGACTCGACTTCACATCCAAGCCCAAGAGGATCTCACCATCGCTGAACCCATTTCTAAATGCCCATGATCTATATGACGCGTGGTGCTGTGGTCACGCAGAGGAAAGAGACTTTACATACCTGTCTCCAAGGCATAACTCTTACTCGAGAATCGATTTGTTCGTATTAGACAAATGGTCTATGCACCGATTAGCATCACACTACTAAGCAAAAAGACACAACCCAATTCATACATGTGGCGCACCAACAACTATCTACTACAAAATCTTTAATACGCAAAAATCATCTCAGGCCATCTAGAAGAATATTTTCTCAACAACACAGGCTCAGTGGCAAACCCGATGGCGGTGTGGTGTGCTCATAAATCATATATAAGAGGGGTTCTTATTCAACTAGGCTTTAAAGAAAAAAGAGAGAGGACGCAGCGTTTAGACGCCTTAATGGCAGAAATCAACACTATAGGCAGCCTAAACAAAAAAGTACCTGCCCCGAAACTAACATCCAAACTTTTCGACCTTTGCCAGGAACTGCACTCCCTGCTACTTCAATCCCATGATAAATCCCTACACAAAGCAATGGCCAGGCAAATCCAAGGCAGGCACCTAAAATCAAAAATCCAATACCTCATGCACCCAATATCCAATAAATGGCTGATCAATCCCCAAGACATAGTGGATGCCTTTAGCTTCTACTATGGCAACCTTTACAACATAAAAGACGATGCATCAACTCATCAACCCTCTACTGAGGAGATTGAGTCCTTCCTGGCACACATATCACTTCCCAAGCTGAATGAGGAACAATTGACAAATCTGAACAACCCCTTCCAAGTTGAATGAGGAACAATTGACAAATCTGAACAACCCCTTGCATCAAGCAGAAATCCTTCAAACCCTTATGAAATTGCCCAACAACAAATCGCCTGGCCCCGATGGCCTCTTAGGGGAATACTATAAACATTTCCTCCAAATCCTAGCTCCCCAGCTACACACTATATTCAACAACGCTGCCTCCTCCTCTCTTTTTCCTCCTGAAATGCTAAAGGTTACAGTAATCACCCTAACAAAACCAGGGAAAGACCCGAATTCTCCAAAAAACTTCTGTCCCATCGCACTCCTCAACATAGACCTGAAGATTTATGCCAAGTTACTAGTAAATAGAATAATGGATATCTTACCATCCTTAATAAACAAAGACCAATCAGGATTGACCAAAGGCAGACAAAGTTCAGACACCACTAGGAGACTAATCAATCTTATACACTACGTCAAACGCACAGGAACACCTTCTCTGCTCCTTACTTTGGATGCAGAGAAAGTGTTCGATAGAGTTCACTGGAAATACCTTCACTTAGTACTCCACAAATTTGGATTCCAAGGACACATCCTCAAAGCAATTAGGGCACTATACACATCGCCATCGGCCCAAGTATTTACCTCCGATATTTTATCTAAACCATTCAGTATCACAAAAGGCACGAGACAGGGCTGCCCCCTTTCACCCCTGATCTTCAACCTAGTAATGGAGCCCCTTGCGGAACATATAAGAGCAAACCAACAGATTTCAGGACTCAGAGTTGCTACCCAAGATCACAAAATTAGTCTGTTTGAGGATGACCTGATCCTCATCCTAACGAACCCAACTACCTGACTGGCCGCGGTACAGGCCTCCCTTAATTGGTTCAGTAGAATATCTTACTACAAAGTGAACGAAACCAAATCCTCCATTCTGGGAACAGGCATTGATAGTGTACTAAGCAATTTACTACAGAAAACGTACCCATATTCATGGGCAGAAAACAGCATGCCTTACTTAGGAATTCAACAAACAAAATCCACTAAGCACCTATTCCAGGCTAATTTCATCCCCTATTGCGATAAACTTCAAGTAGACCTCCTCAACCTAGCAAAATTCGAATTCTCATGGGTAGGCAAACTAGCAGCATTTAAAATGATGCACCTCCCCCAACTCCTATACCTCTTTAGGATCATCCCAATACCTATCCCCCTAAAATACTTTTGGTCACTGCAATCTATCCTGTCCTATATTTGTATGGCAGGGGAAAAGACCCCGATCAGCTCACACCAAGCTAATTAAATATTGTGCAGTGGGGGGAATGGGATATATTGATTTTAACGACTACCATACAGCAACTATCCTCACCCAACTAAAGGAATGGTTCTTACCCTCCCCCGATACACACTGCGGCACAATAGAAGCACAGTTCACCTCGTCGAACGCACTAAAAACTTGGCTACTAAGCACACATCTAGGGTCCGCTATCCCTTCTCTTATATCCCCTCCCATGTCGGCCTCCTTAAAAGCCTGGAGATCCCTAACCGGGCAATCCTCCAAATGGCACGATCTCCACAGAATAAAAATCCTCACAAAACTCTGGAGAATATCATCGCTAATGCATTTTTCACCAAGTGGGGCTAGATGGGTATCCAATTCATAGAGGACTTCAAATCTGCCCAAATCCTTCCAACAGCCTACGTCAGAATACTCACGGACACTCAAAGACCACTATCTGTATATACGCACCATACACTTCCTTTCAAAACTGCCCAACTGGCGATGCAAAATTCCCTACAAAGTGTGGTTACTCTTGTCTCCCCCAACAACAAACAAAAAAGGAATATCTCAATTTTATGGAATGCTTCAGCAAAAAAACAACCTTCACAAAAAACTATGCCATACTCAAATGAGACACAAATTTAGGAAAGGATTACACCATAGAGCAGCGGTCTCAAGCATGTAAAACTACATACAAAACAACGAGAAGCACTAAACTTTGGGAACTATCCCAAAAACTCCTTCTTAGATGGTATATGACACCGGACAAAATCTCGCGCTTCAAAGGTAAACCTACAGAGCATTGCTGGCGTGACTGCGGCCAAAGAGGAGATCTCCTCCACATATTCTGGAACTGCCCCAAACTAGCCCAATACTTGCACGAGATAGAATCTCTGATAACCACAATCTCAGAATCATACATCTCACTCTCCTATGGCCTAGCACTTCTAAACTTTGATTCAGAAACAATATCCCAAGGTGCCAGATACTCAATATTACAACTTTTGCTAGCAGCTAGACACACAATTGCCAGACACTGGAAAGACCCTTGCCCTTCAAACATATTGGAGACCATAGAACTGACAAACACCCACCACACATATGAACTCCTAATGGCAGCAGCAAATGGGAAATACCAACAAACATCAAATAAATTGGATCCATGGAAGTCTATGAAACTCAAACAATAACAGGCAATCCTGGTAGCTAGCTTTTCTGTAATGTCACCTCTTAGTAAAGATTGGTCCTTTCCAAAAGACTCAGCAAGCTCCCATACGGGGTGTCTAAGAAAGGGGCTCTAGCCAATGATAAATACAACTAGGATATGATTTATGATTTATCTCAATACCTGTTACTTCCACAAATTGGAACTTCGGGCCCACAGACTCATTAAGGGCACAGTATCTCTTCCCTAGGTCAAGAGAAATGCCTTCTCCTTTCTCCCTAAGTCTCAGTACAAGTTTCACTCTGACCCGGTATCATTGTGACTAATATCTGCTGTAGCACAATCTGCAATACATAGTTACTATTAACGGTAAGGCCCCTTTCACACTGTGCAAAACATCAAGCGTTATTACCGTGTTTTTGCCGCGTTTTCCTGCATTAGCGCTATAATTTAAGCGCTTTTGAAGTGCTAGCATTAAATAAATAGCACATCCCCCTACATTAGATCCTGTTTACTCCCTGGTATTTTGACCTTTCCACAACCTCTGGGCATTTTGCTGGCGCTTTTAACGCGCTTTTAAAGCGCTTTACATTCATTTCAATGTATATGGGCGTTTTTAATGCGCTATTTTTAGTGCTCAGAATAAGCACAAAAAAATCATGCTTGCAGGACTTTTTTAAACGCCAGCGTGACGCCCCAGTGTGAATAGGTACATAGGAATTAATGGGCAGCATTTTAGAAGCGTTTTGGAAGTGATATTTTTAGCACAAAACTGCTAGGAAAGTGTCTCAGTGTGAAAGTAGCCTAAACCTGCTATCCTCAATAGCATTTACTGCAAAACAGTGTAAGGTAAACGGAGGTGCTCTTCTCCCCTCCCGTCACAGTTTGTTCCCCCATGGGGTGGCTGGGGGGGGGGGGGGGCCAGAGTGACACCACACACCACTCACCTAGTAAAAAAGTTGTTAATACAGTTTGACTTTTTGTAATCTGTACACCTTATGAGGGCAAGAATGTTGTATTGTATTTGTCGACCCTATGTAATATCTTTTTGTATTATCTTTTTATAAGGTACACTTCACCACATAAGTCATTGTACTCTACTGTTGTTTCTATATTTTTGTGAAAACTCAATAAAAACTATTGAGCAAAAAAAAATTATTAAAAAAATAACATTCAAGCTTTTAAGGCCTATAACAAGATTTAAACCCTACTCCCTGTGCACGCCACTCATCTACTATCCACTGCACACAGCCCAATGTTACCAAGTGCGACAAAACATCCCATAATAATCTGAAACTTTCCCTCAATATCATGAATTTATTGTTTGACCTTCAGCACAAGTTCACAAATTCAACTTATAAAATAAAAAATACAAAATACAGTAAGTGATTTTACTCAAGATTTTACTCCTGCCTGTAGTTCTCCTTCATTTCATTTTGATGTATTAGACAGCACGCAATAAGCAAATAATATGCTGACTGCTAGCAAACAGACAATTATATTTGTAAACTGTAACTCAGCAAATTGTGTTGAATAGTGCTCTAATTAGTCAAAGTTGTCAAACAATCATTTAGAATTTAAATAGCCAAGTACTGTGCCATTCTGTAGATTCTGCACTATTTTTATGAATAACATTATATACTGTATTACATATTTATTTAATTAGATAGTAGCCTCTGTTTACACATTTTTTAATTGTATTATGCAAATTGTTGTTTTAGTTGTATCTACTGTATCTATCTATACATCAGACATAGCAAGATTGGCTAATTATTGTGTAAGAAAAGAGCAGGTGACCTTACAGACCTTGAAATGGGATCATTAGGAAGTACATTTGCCATCATTAAACACACAACGCTCATCCCTCTGCAACTGTCTTTAACCACTTCAGCCCCGGAAGGATTTCCAGCTTTAGGCGCTGCTTTAACTGGTAATTGCATGGTCATGCAATGCAGTACCCAAACGAAATGTGCGTCCTTTTTTTCCCACAAATAGAGCTTTCTTTTGGTGGTATTTTTTTTACCATTTCAGTGACAACTTTGTGTAATTTTTTTTTCTTGTCTTTATTCAATCACTTATGACAAACAAATAAAATATTCCATGGACTCGACATGCTTGGGGTATCGACTTTCCAAAATGGGGTCATTTGAGGGGGTTGAACTGTCCTGGCATTTTATGTCCAACATCACCCACTCTTCTAACCACTTGACCCACCAAGTCTTTTCTTACACTTTTTGTTTACATGAAAAAATACTTTTTTTTTGCTAGAAAATTACTTTGAATCCCCGAACATTATATATTTTTTTCAAAGCAGAGGCCCTACAGATTAAAATAGTGGGTGTTACAATTTTTTTTCACAAAGTATTTGTGCAGCGATTTTTCAAACGCAATTTTTGGTGAAAAAAAACACTTTTTTGAATTTTAATGCACAAAACCATAATATTTTGCCCAAATGCTTGGTGAAATATAAAAGTTTGATCTGATGTTTGCGGTGATACCTCACATGCATGGTGAAATTGTTGTTTACATACGACACGAGACTGACGCTTGCGTCCACCTTTGCACGCGTGCACGGGGGGGTAGGGGTGCATTTTTTTTAAATTATTTATTTTGTTTTGTTTTTTTTTTTACACTGTCCCTTTCATCTTTTTTTATCATTTTTATTTTTATCACAGGGATTTTAAATATCCCCTATGATAAAAATAGGTATTGTCGCATATTTTTTTTTTCTTTAAATTTGGGGTCTACTAAACTCTAGATCTTTCCCCAGCCCTTAAAGCATCTGACCACACCAAAATCAGTGTGATAAGATGCTACCCAATTTCCCAATGGCGCTGTTTATATCTGGAGAAACCAAAGTCACAAAATGCTCATAGCCTCCGGTTTCTTAGGCCACAGACAGGAGAGCATGAAAAGACTAGCAACATACTAGTATGTCGCTGGTCCTTGTTGGGCATATATTGTAATGTTCTTTTTTTCCATGCAGCCAGTGGGTTAAATGAAAAAAAGAATCAATCAGTGGGTATGACCACCATTAGAAAACCGCCCTTCATCCACCCACTTCTAAGGATGGGCATAGCCCCTTTTTAACCGGTTCCACACTGCGCGCTGTATATTTACGGCGGCGGTGTGGACGCTGAGCGCGAATCGCTGTAAAAAGGCAGCGATTCGTGCAGGCATAGCTAGGGGGCGATCGCACGCCACCGGTGGTGCGCTCTCGTGCCTGACACACTCCGGAGGAGTGTGCCCGCGGCTCAGGCAGACCCGATGTCTGCTGGCGAGCCGCGATGAGCTGCTACAGCCAAAGAGCGGGGAACCGCTGATGTAAACACGGCGGTTCCCAGCTCTTTCAATGGGGACATAGGAGATCTACTGATCCCTGTCACTGGGATCAGTTAGATCTCCTATGTCCATGTTAGCCCAGCCCCCCCACAGTTAGAACACAGCCAGGGAACACTGTTAACCCCTAGATCTCCCCCTGCAGGTTAACCCCTTTACTGCCAATGACATTTATACAGTAATCAGTGGACATTTAAATTTCTGATCGCTGTATAAACGTCATTGGTCCCAAAAAAGTGTCAAAAATGTCCAACATGTCCGCCCCAATATTGCAGTACTGCTACAAATCGCAGATCGCCACCATTACTAGTAAAAAATAAAAATCATCCGTAAACGCGGCCACTTTTACACAAACCAATCAATAAACGCCGATTACGATTTTTTTAAGAATTAAGAATATAAATCGGCCAAAACTGATGAAAAAAAAATGTTTTTCATTTTTTTTTTTGGATTTGAATTTTAACAAGAAGTAAGAAATATTGTTTTTTTTTTGCAAAATTGTCGCTCTTTCTTTGTTTATAGCGGTAATCAGAAATGATGCAGATCAAATACCACCAAAACAAAGCTCTATTTGTGGGAAAAAAAGGACGCAAATTTAGTTTGGGTACAACGTCGCACGACCACGCAATTGTCAGTTAAAGCGACGCAGTGCCGAATCGCAAAAAGTGGTCTGGTCCTAACATGGGAAATTCTTCCGGGGCTGAAGTGGTTAAAAAATATACTGGAGCATAGAGGCAACCTGCCCCAATTTCCACCCACTGCACCTATGCTCGGGTATATTTGCTCTTTTTTAACTGTGGTGGTGAAATCACCGCCAACAGCGCTGGAGTCGCTGCTTTATGAATGGTGGGAGCAAACGCTTTTGCTGTCACCATTAATAGATCAGTGCTGCAGCTGAATGGCATACCTGAAAAGGAATAAACAATTAATAAAACACAGTAACATAAAAAAATACGTACCTGCTAAAAAGAAAAAGTTATAATACACATTAACAATATAACATTACAGGTAAGCAGTAACATAAAAAGGACATACCTGCAAAGAAAACATGATAAAAACCGTAACAAACGGGTATGCATAAAAAATATTAACAATAGAGAGAGAACAATAGAGAGAGATTAGAGAGAAAACAAGAGAGAGAGAGAAAAAAAGAAACGTACAACTGTTTTTTTTTTTGGCTTTTTTATTTTATTTTGTTTTCTTTAACTTTTTTTTTTAACAATAGATTTTTATTGAAAGTTTAAAGATTTACATCAAAGTTGTTCCCTCTTATTAAGGACTCGAACAGAAGATACAATGATACAGACATTCCACTTTATAGTACAGTAGGTATTCAGTGTATAGTACCAGAAAGGCGTAATATGCGATGGTACAGGTAAGGTAGCAATAAGACAACTGGGTTCGGTACATTTTCACTGTGTGTTTGTGTAAGTCTGTGTTTGCTTATGCTTATATTTATGCTAATATTTGTACTTATATTAATATCAATATGAACATTATCAACATTGATATTTAACCCCACTTATTACGGCTGCATATCCCGCTCTCACCAGGACCAGTCTGCCACCCCGTATTGGGCTCTAACTGTGGACAGACATTGCTAAGTGTGATTGGGGTACTGCTATCTCGATTAGTAGTAAACAGAAATGTGTGTTTTTTTTTTTATTTTTATTTTTATTTTTTTTTTTAAATTTGAATTTTTATTAAGTTTCAAAACATACATGAATAAATGGTACAACTTTAAGGCATAGTCTGTACTAAAAAACATCATCATCATTATTTCCATACAGAAAGAAAAATTACTTAGTTGCCAAAGTACGTCCATGTTTACCATGTTTACCATGGCAGAAGGACTCACGTCGTGGAACATCTTATGCTGAAAATCTCTTGTGGTTGGCTTTTGGCCTACTATGCCTCCAGACCAACCCTTCACCCCTTAGGGAACAAACTGTGAAGGGATGGGGGCATTTCTCTCAAGTCTAGATTTCTCGATTTAAAATTAGGCTTCTGACATTCCACAACGTGATTCCATTGGTTCCTTGCAGAATACTGGGACGATACAACCTATAAATGAGGGTTGTACAACAAACAACTGAGGAAGGGGATACTATTCTACGGGGAATAACACTGCTGATAATTAGTTTGATGCAGGTGTATGTTAGTCACTCTAATATGCTGTAGAATTCAAAAGATAATATTTAACTTGTACTTTCTTATCCATAATTCCCAACGACATTTAAAGAGTGGCAGTGTGCCCTGCGATCGGGCTAGTATATGCTCATATGTGCAGTTTATGGTCACTAAGTCGATCACCTCTTTTGTTGAAGGCGCTGTATTCTTTTTCCAAAATTTCATTAGTGTCAGTCTTGCAGATAATAAGATATGCATTACTATGGTTCTGCTGTCAACAGGGAAGTTATCAATGTGGATACCTAGAAGTGCCAGTTCCGGGGAAGGTCGGCTGATGATATCCGTGATTTCTGATATAAGTTGGAATATGGCTTTCCAAAAACTAGTGATAGACTTGCATTGCCAGACAATATGTAGTAAATTACCATCCTGTCCGCATTCTCTCCAACATCCCGAAGAGGAGTTTTTATACATTTTTGCGAGGCGGGCAGGCGTAAGGTACCATCTGAACATTAATTTATAAATGTTCTCCCAATGTGCTACGCTGCGTGTGGTTTTTGTACTGTGTCTCAGCGCTAACTGCCATTCCTGTTCAGTGAAAGTTTTGCCCAGCTCCCTTTCCCATTTTTGAATGGGTGCATCTTGTTTCAATGGGGAATTTATGAGGAGGAGGTTATAAATTTGAGCAATTTTCTTTTCATGACTGCCCTTTACTCGGAAAGATTCCCACATATCCTTGTTAACCTTTAAATGTGTGCATTTATTGGATTGAAGGAAATGTTTGATTTGTAGGAGAAGATACTGGTGTGTAAATGTACTGCTTCCTACTGCAACTGCCTCTGCTAGGGTATATTGTCCACTGTCCTCCCATTTTTTGATGGATAGGTTTGGGATGAGAAATTCAAAGAGTGTTAGTGGTAGGTTGTCCACACAAATTTCTGTACTGTCTAGCTTGAGCGTGTGCAGATGTCTCCAAGCTTGTATGGTGGCTTGTATGGCAGGGTATGTAGGGATATATAGTGGAGCATTAAACCGTTCAGCTAAGTTTTTTACCCTCCTGTCACCTGTTATATGGGATCGTCTCCGTCAACGTCATCCTTCGTCATGTAAATGTGTGGTCATAGAAGAGGATGTTTAGTTTGTAAAGGAAGTTAGGTTATTTACGTGTGTAAATTTCCAATTGTTCCTATACACCCTTAGAAAGGCTCATTTCCCGTCAGTACTTTTCTTTTAACGAGTTTAAATATTGGAGGAGGAGTATTTAAGGGGTAACTTTGTTCTACGTGGGTAAGTTTTTACCCTTTCCCTCGACCCGTTTTGAAAGTGACTTGTCCTTACCGTCAAT
>BLSH010357548.1:1163071-1184042 GCA_018402905.1 Glandirana rugosa | reverse complement strand
GATGGACTTGTATCTTTTTTCAACCTGACTAACTATGTCCGCCACCGTCCCCAAGCATTTCCACATGGTCCCATGGAAGCTTACAGCTGTCCATCTCCCAAACACTGGAGAGAAAGAGGAAGTACCCCCCTACCCACCCACGATCCCTGACCCTGAATGCCAGCATTTCAAAATTCCTGGCCTTTGAAATGCTGTCATTCCGTCTGGTGGACACGGACAGTTTCAAAAACCTGATGGCGGTGGCTGTCCCACAGTACGTGGTACCCAGCCGCCACTACTTTTCCAGGCGAGCCATCCCTTCCCTGCACAAACAAGTCGGGGACAAGATCAAGTGTGCACTGCGCAATGCCATCAGTGGCAAGGTCCACATAACCACTGATACATGGACCAGTAAGCACGGGCAGGGACGCTATATCTCGCTTACTGCACAATGGGCAAATGTAGTGGCGAGGTGGGCCTGAGCCGGCTAGCCATTTGGCAGATGTCCTTCCACCACCGAGGATTGCAGGGCATTTCTCTTTGCCTCCTGTTGACTCCTCCTCCTACTGCGCTTCCTCCTCCTCGACCACCCACTCATCCGCTCAGCGTAACACCTTCACCACCAACATCAGCACATCCAGGGGGAAAGGACAGCAGGCTGTTTTAAAACTGATATGTTTGGGGGATAAACCCCACACTGCACAGGAGCTGTGGATGGGCATTGAACAACAGACCAATGAGTGGTTGTTGCCACTGAGCTTCAAGCCCAGCCTGGTGGTGTGCGACAATGGCCGAAATCTCGTAGCGGCTCTGGGCCGAGCCCATTTGACGCACATCCCTTGCCTGGCGCATGTGATGAATTTGGTGGTACAGAATTTTCTAAAAAAACTACCCGGATATGTCAGAGCTGCTGCATAAAGTGTGGGCCGTCTGTGCGCACTTTCGGCGTTCTCACCCTGCTGCTGCTCGCCTGTCTGCGCTACAGCGGAACGTCGGCCTTCCCGCTCACCGCCTCATATGCGACGTGCCCACAAGGTAGAACTCCACCTTGCACATGCTGGAGAGACTGTGCAAGCAGCAGCAGGCAATAGTGGAGTTTCAGCTGCAGCACGCACGGGTCAGTCGCTCTGCGGAACAGCAACACTTCACCACCAACGAGTGGGCCTCCATGCGAGACCTGTGTAGCGTATTGCGGTGTTTTGAGTACTCCACCAACATGGCCAGTGCCGATGACGCTGTTCTCAGCGTTACTATACCACTTCTATGTCTCCTTGAAAAAACACTTCGGGCCATGATGGAAGAGGATGTGGCACAGGAGGATGAGGAGGAGGAAGATGCGCGACTACAAGCGCACACTGGTAGAGACGCTGCTGAGGGCATTCCCAAATGACACCGGGGGCTCAGCGGAAGCACAAGGCGAAGGCAGAGGAGGAGGAGGAGTAAGAGGCCACCAACGCAGTTGTGCCACTGCCAGCACCTCAGAAGGCAGGGTTAGTATGGCTGAAATGTGGCAAAGCTTTGTCAGCAGCCCGCCACAACAAACAGCACCACCAGCCGATAGACAACGTCTTAGCAGGAGGCAGCATTTCAGCAACATGGTGCAAGAGTATGTGTGCACACGCCTACACGTACTGACTGATGGGTCTGCCCCATTCAACTTCTGGGTCTCCAAATTGGCCACATGGCCTGACCTTGCCCTTTATGCCTTGGAGGTGCTGGCCTGCCCTGCAGCCAGTGTATTGTCGGAACGTGTGATTAGCTTGTCTGTACCTTTTGCAGAATAAACATTTAGACCGGACTCACACAGCCATTCATATACTTGTTTTTTTGAATAGGCCTCAATACAAAAAAACAAAAAATACCATGTTGGCTACCTCCTCCTACTCCTCTACCACCGCCACTTCCACCTACACTGCCACGGTCACGGTCTAGTCAACCTCTAGGCTCCTACTCCACATCCACCCCCTTCCCATTTTTTTATTTGATTTTAATTTATTTTCCCTATCCCCATTTTTTTGTAGGGCACTTGCCCTACTCTTACCCCCATTTTACTTTCTTTTGCAGCCCTCTAGGGCTTTCCAGGACTTTGTTACAGTCATTTTTGTGCCTAAAAGTTCAGGTCCCCATTGATTTCAATGGGGTTCGGGGTCCGTGCGAACGTTCGAGTTCTGTCCGGACCCGAACCCAAACTTTGTCCCGAAGTTCGGCCGGACCAGCAGAACCCGAACTTCCAGCGGTTCACTCAACTCTACTGCAGATATGTGTTCTGTGTTTGGTAAGTGTCAGCAATCTATTGATCCTGCACTTGGGTGGGCTGGGCTGGGTGGAGGGGCTAAACGCAGGTCTTAGCAGGTATCTGGGTTGATCCCGCTAACGCGGCATTTTTTAGAACACTAATTTAATGGGGACGCTAATATATATCTGATCAGATCACAAATATTGATCTAATCAGATACTACAATAGTATATAACACCTATCTAATGTGTGTGTATGCGTGTCAGAGTACCTAACTCAATGGCCCTGCCTGGGGTTTACGCTGACCCTAATGCATTGCACACTAAAACCTTACTGGGGTCACCGTCGGGCAACTGGGGGTTAAAACCTATAAAAGGTATATGAAATAATATACGGCTGGGTAATCTGATTGAAAGAAGAACTATCTAGCTAGCTAGTGTCACCCGTGACCCTTACACAGTGATCAAAGATGACAGGGGGCAATGAAGGGGTTAAAAACTTTATTGGGGGCAAGGGGGGGTATTTACACCTACTTAGGCCTAATACTACCTACCCTAACACTGATTTAGTATCACAAGGGTCACAAGTACAGTGATCTGTAAAAATCAGATAACTGCACTATATGACACTGTGATAGGGGGTGACAGCAATGAAAGGGTTAACTGGGGGGTGATCAAAGGGTTAAAAGTGTGCCTAACTGTCCTGGTGTCAGTGTAGTATTGTGCAACTCACTTTTAGATGTTATCTCTTCCTCGCTGAAATCGAAAAGGGCTTCAGGGAGGAAGATGAGCTCACTTACTCTGCCTCTGTTTACATTACAGAGGCAAAGGTGCACTACGATTGGCCAGGACCGATCGTAAGGGCCAGGCCAAATAGACAGATAGACTGATCGTCTGTAGACTGATCGTCCTCTATCGATTCCGATCATTGTGCATGCGCCATGAGTGTGCGCGCGTGCTCACGGGCACCGTCACCTGACGACGTTTTGCGCTAACGAACTACCTTGCCGCCATTACACTGTGACGGGCGGTCTGCAAGTGGTTAAACATTGTGTAATATACAATGTGCATATTGCATTTACATATTTATTTTTAGGTGACTGTTTTTTTTTTATATTTGTGCTTCCTCAAATAAAATCCACCAATTCTTTGTAACCTGATAAAACCTAAGGCTCAAGCTCCTGTAAGTCTATCTGGTGCTTCCTGCTATGGTGCAGGATGGGCAGGAGTCCATCTAACTCCTCACATACTGTGGATATGCATAGAAAAAGGTCCCAAACACTTCACATCTAGCAAAATCTTTAGTAAACGGGTGAAAGCAGCCTCAGCCAGTTTCATTCGAAGCCACGTCCCCTTTATATTTCATCCTGGCCACAAGGCTTAATTATGGAGGCTTGACCATAACCTCCACAATAAACCTCTTAAAACCAACACCTCCTGGCCCTTTAAGTGGTTTATGATGCTGGGAGGTGGGCACGGCTTATGATCACCTGACCACCGTGATTGGCTGTCACAGCAGTCACATGGTCCGAAAACTCACGATCTCAATGAGCAATCATTAGCTTTTGGTCAGGGGACAGCAACTATGCTGGGAGCGCGAGGCGTGCGCTCTCTCAGCACAGGTGTATAGGCAACAATTCATGCAAATATGTGGCCCTTCAGTGCTAAGAGGCCTCATATTTGCATACAGCCAGCACCAAGGGGTTATCACATAGTTAGTACAGCAGCTCCTCCCCAGCTCTTCAGTTTCTTTTCATTCAGTCCGCTGGGGAGCTGAAAAAAAATGAATAGTGTGTACTAGGCTTAAGTCAACAAATTGAATCATTAGAATGCTGCAAATAACACAAATACTTAGGAATATATATATATATGTATAGCAAAAGAAACGAGGGATTGCTGCACAAAAATATTTATTTAAAAAGAAATGTTACAAAATATCCATAGTATTCATGTGTATGGATATTTTGTAACTTTTTTTTTATAAATATTTTTGTGCAGCAATCCCTCATTTATTTTGCTCTATATTTGGCCTGTGGGAGGGCTTGACTGCTAGCACATGATCTTCACCGCAGTGTGCCTCACCCTCGGAACTCTTTACTATATATATATATATATATATATATATGGAAAATAAGGAAGCACTTTTACTAAATATTGTAATATTTATTTTTATTTTTTCTATAATTTATAAAACTTTGAACCAGTAAAATCTGTAAATAGTGCTTCTTGGTAGCTGCTTAATTTGTCTCTGAATTGGCCTTGGCATAAAGAGCTGAAAATATGAAGTTATAAAAAGCTTCAGTGATTTACCTTAAAACTGTTCACAGACAAAATCCATTTCAATCTCAGGAAGATGCCAATTTTTAATATTGAAAAGGTTCTTATTTTAGTGAGCAACTGCTGATCTGTAGATAATGGTGTACCTGGCCACCTACCCAGGCAAACTCGCAGGATGCTCTGCAACCAACAATCTAAGGAAATAGAAGGCTTGATCATTAACCCCCAGTGTTTTAATAGCTATAGATAGTCTCAAGGTTATGTATACCTACCACTATTCTTATAAAGGTTCCATGTTGTATAATCCAGAAGAGAGAAACAAATGAACCTGTAAGAAAATATATATCTTTTTAAATATTCTCCTTGAATTGACCATACTTATAGGCATATGGTCATTCAATGATATATAATCAGATGCATAGGAGTATATATATATATATATATATATATATATCCTGATAAAGATATCAAATATTCAATGCGTTTCCATTAATCACTTTGCTGATTCAGCAGAATACAGACAATACCTTGTTATGTACATAATTGCAACCTAGTCAATCCTTCCTGAGTCCTGACAAGTCTCTCATATTCTATTTTCTGACTGGCTATACCTCATAAGTACTAATACATTTACTTTGAAATTGTCTATAACATGCAACAATCTCTACACATTAATTATATCAGCATTAACCAAATTATGTGCTATGTGTAAAAAGCATCTAGATTTTTAATCAGTTAAAAAAATAAGAACTGCAGATCACCCCAACCATGTACACAGGGCATCTATTCAAGCCCTTTAAGTCCCTCTTAATGCCAGAGCTCTTGGCAGGAAAAAGTTGCTTAAAGAAAACGGTAAAAGCTGTGTATTGTGCACACATTTAGGAACATCTAGCGCTTGAATGGTAATGCATTCTATTTTCCAGAACATTTATTCAAGCCAATTGGAATGCATTAACCTCCCTGGCGGTAATCCCGAGTGTGGCTCGGGGTGGAATTTCAGTACCATTAGTGGTAACCCCGAGCCACACTCGGGATCGCATCGCTGGATCCAGGCAATGTTACTCACCTTGTCCCCTGGATCCAGCGATGTCCTCCCGCGGTGTCAGCGTGTCTGTCCTCTGCCCGATGCCTCTGTGCATACATACAGTACACTGTAATCTTACAGATTACATTACTGTATGAAATTATTTCACATCCCCTTTGTCCCTAGTGGTTTTCCCAGTTCCCTGCATGCACTTTTATATTATATATGTCATTCTTTCTGCCTGGAAACTTGACAATGTCCATAGCAACCAAAAAGTGCCCCTTTATGTCAAAAGTGGTTTTTGATCAGCTAGAAAACACCGATAGTAATAAGAATCATTTGCAGAATTGAGTGATACTGATTTTTGGGGAAATTTATCATCAGACACTGAAAGTGACGACAGCGACAATTCTGCAACTGAGCAAATGTCAGTGTTTTTGATCTGATTACATTATTGAATACATTTTATTACTATTACATTATTATTTTTGATAATTATTTATAGTTATTTATTATATTATAATTTATGATTTCATGTTTCAAACTTTATCATACCCGGGATGTCTACTAGACTCTTGTTTGGACAGATTTAAGTGAGTTATTCCTAAGAATTACAGGCCTACAATATAAAACGCCAAATTTCCATGCAAAATAATCGTACCGCTTTCAGCACCAAAAATCTGACATAATCATACCGTCACGGAGGTTAAAGCTCAAATGCTAGATGTGTCTAGGGTAATTATGCATTTAGAGGCATTTAGAAGTGTTAATCGTTATTTCTGCTCTTCAGCTCCACTTCTGAATGTGCCTTTGTTGTTTTTTTTCTGCCTGCACATGCTCCTCTTTTAATTCTCCTCTAAATGCCTATGTGTGCATGAATATACTAAAGACAAATAGACTGTGTGCAGTTGCATTCTGCAAGTGGAGTTGCTCCAGAGTTTAGTAAATGAGGGGAAGCTCTACTGACTTCCATCATCCAATCTATGTGCAAGCATAATTGGATTTTTTTTTCCTTGCATGTAAACATTCCTTGTAATAGAAAAAAAGCATGACAGGACCTCTTAAATAATAAAAAAAAGCATGACAGGACCTCTTAAATAATAGAAAAAAGCATGACAGGACCTCTTAAATATGAGATCGGAGGTCAAAAAGATCTCCGATCTCATATTTACACTTAAATGCAATTAACCACTTGCCGACCGCCGATCGACATCTGACGGCGGCGAAGTGGCTCTGTAAGGCGAAACGCCGTCATACGACGGCGGCCGCCAGATCGCGCACAGTGAGCGCGCCGCCGTCGGCGCGCACGCGCGCTTACTGTGTCCGGGGAGGGCCAGGGAGCGGGTGCGGCGGCTTCGATTGCCGCCGGCCACCCGCGATGCCCCCCCCCGGAGTGAAGGAGCGGAGGTCCGTGTAAGTAAACAAGGACCTCCGCTCTGTGTGAGGGGGAAGGGCTGTGATCACAGCCTTCCTGTACGTGAAGGCTGTGACCACTTCCCTTCCCCAGCTAGGCAAGCCCCCATACAGTTAGAACACGCCCAGGGAACATAGTTAACTCTTAGAGCGCCCCCTGCAGGTTAACCCCTTCACTGCCAATGGCATTTACACAGTAATCAGTGCATTTTTATAGCACTGATCGCTGTATAAATGCCAATGGTCCCAAAAAAGTGTCAAAATGGTCCGACATGTCCGCTGAAATATCGCAGTACCGCAAAAAATCGCAGATCGCCGCCATTATTAGTAAAAAATAAAAAAAAAATAAAAACCCCAAAAATGAATTCTCATCATCCGTAAACGTGACCACTTTTGCGCAAACCAATCAATAAACGCCGATTGCGATTTTTTTTATCGCAAATATGAGGAAGAATATAAATCGGCCAAAAACGGTGAAAAAAAATGTTCTTTTATATTTTTTTTTTGGATTTGTATTTTAGCAAAAAGTAAGAAATTTGTTTTTTTTTGCAAAATTGTCGCTCTTCTTTTGTTTATAGCGACGATCAGAAATGACGCAGAGGTGATCAAATACCACCAAAAGAAAGCTCTGTTTGTGGGAAAAAAAGGATGCAAATTTTGTTTGGGTACAACGTCGCACGACCGCGCAATTGTCAGTTAAAGTGACGCAGCGCCGAATCGCAAAAAGGGCTCAGGTCCTAAAGCTGGAAATCCTTCCGGTCCTTAAGTGGTTAAGAAAAATGGCAGAGAAAAAAAAAATGATCCCTTGTGACGTAGTTTCCGCCCTGCAATGCTATGGACCCGAGTGGGCGGCATCTTCCGCTCACTCGGCTTCCAGTGCGGGGGAGGAGTGGACCCGATCATCTCTGCTGCTACCGGCAGGTCCGGTAAGCAGCGGAGATGATGGGAAAACAGTGGGGGGCACCTCAGCTGCCGCTGATAAAAGTGATCTCACGGCGAATCCACAGCTGAAACCACTTTTATCACACGCAGAATCACTGGCTGAAAAAAAAATTACCGGGGTTAGGGTAGCTATCTGCTACCATAGCAACGGTATTCCACTAAAAAGAGGTCGCCGTCATATGACAGCAGTGGTCCAGAAGTGGTTAAGCACTGTGTGCATAAGGCCTTACTGGCAATTCCCAGCTCTCAAAATTATAGCCTGGACTTTCTATCCACTGCTGTCCAAAATAGACCTTCTGATTAGAGTTGATCGAACCCCCGGATGTTCGGGTTCTGTGGGTTCGGCTGAACTTCGGGAAAAAGTCCGGGTTCGGCACCGAACTCGACCCGAACTTTATCCCGTACCCCGAACTCCATTGAAGTCAATGGGGACCCGAACTTTTCGGCACAAAAATGGCTGTAACAAAGTCCTGGCAAGTGCTAGAGGACTGCAAAAGGAAGTAAAATGGGGGTAAGAGTAGGGCAAGTGCCCTACAAAAAAAATGGGGATAGGGAAAATAAATTAAAATCAAATTTAAAAAAAATGGGGAGGGGTGGATGTGGAGTAGGGGCCTAGAGGTTGACTAGGCCGTGACCGTGGCAATTGGCAAACCTTTGCCACATTTTGGCCATGCTAACCCTGCCTTCTGAGGTGCTGGCGGTGGCACAGATGTGTTGGCGGCCTCTTCCTCCTCCTCCTCCTCTGCCTTCGCCTTGTGCTTCCACTGAGCCCCCGGTGTCATTTGGGAATGCCCTCAGCAGCACGTCTACCAGCGTGCACATGTAGTCGCGCATCTTCCGATCATGCTCCAGTGAGGCAATTAAGGATGGCACATCGTCCTTGTAACGGGGATCCAGCAGGGTGGCCACCCAGTAATCGGTACATGTTACAATGTGGGAAACTTGGCTGTTGTTGCGCAGGCACTGCAGCATGTAGTCGCCATGTGTGCCAGGCTGCCCAGAGGCAAAGACAAGCTGTCCTCTGTGGGAGGTATATCATCTGTGTCCTCTGTATCCCCCTAGCCACACTCCAGTGATGCCCACGAGCTGCGTTGGGTGCCACCCTGCCGGGGTTCCTCCTCCTCCTCCTCCTCATGATCTTCCTTGTCCTCCTCCTCCTCTAGAACTGTGCCCTGGCTTGAATATTTTTGACCTGGCCTATGCTGGTGCAGGAACCCACCCTCCGAGCCACTTGCGAATGACTGGCCTGATAACCGTGGAAATGACCCCTCTTCCTCCTCCTCCTCCTCCTCCTGTGCCACATCCTCTTCCATCATGGCCCGAAGTGTTTTTTCAAGGAGACATAGAAGTGGGATAGTAAAGCTAAGAACAGCGTCATCAGCACTGGCCATGTTGGCGGAGTACTCAAAACACTGCAATATGCTACACAGGTCTCACATGGAGGCCCACTCCTTGGTGGTGAAGTGGTGCTGTTCCGCAGAGTGACTGACCCGTGCGTGCTGCAGCTGAAACTCCACTATTGCCTGCTGCTGCTCGCACAGTCTCTCCAGCATATGCAAGGTGGAGTTCTACCTTGTGGGCACGTCGCATATGAGGCGGTGAGCGGGACGGCCGAAGTTTCGCTGCAGCGCAGACAGGCGAGCAGCAGCAGGGTGAGAACGCCGAAAGTGCGCACAGACGGCCCGCACTTTATGCAGCAGCTCTGACATATCCGGGTAGTTTTTTACAAAATTCTGTACCACCAAATTCAGCACATGCGCCAGGCAAGGGATGTGCGTCAAACGGGCTAGGCCCAGAGCTGCTACGAGATTTCACCCATTGTCGCACGCCACCAGGCCGGGCTTGAGGCTCAGTGGCAACAACCACTCATTGTTCTGTTGTTCAATGCCCGTCCACAGCTCCTGCGCAGTGTGGGGTTTATCCCCCAAACATATCAGTTTTAAAACAGCCTGCTGTCGTTTCCCCCTGGATGTGCTGATGTTGGTGGTGAAGGTGTTACGCTGAGCGGATGAGGAGGTGGTCGAGGAGGAGGAAGCGCAGTAGGAGGTGGAGGCAAAGAGAAATGCCCTGCAATCCTCGGTGGTGGAAGGACATGCGCCAAATGGCTAGCTGGCTCAGGCCCACCCGCCACTAATAATTGATGGCCCACGGAAAGTAACCAGGAGAGTCATCAAAAAGCATAAGAGTCTCTTGCACGACTTGGGGCTCAGACTGCTTGGCTAATTTACAAGGGGCTGAGGTGAAAGACAGATGGCTATAGGGTTCAGGTGCCAACTCTGAGCTTTCATCAAGGGACCGGGAGGGAGACAATGTGAAGGAACTGGAGGCATTGTCAGCCACCCAATCTACTATCGCCTGTACTTGTTCTGGCCTCACCAATCGTTGAGCGGCATTCGGGCCTACCATATACCGGTGAAGGTTCTGTTGGCTACCTGAGGAAGGTGTTTCACTTGTGCATGTAGCTGGCACACATCGACCACGTCCTCTCCTTCCAATAGGAGCTTCACCAACACGACCAACACCAGCAGCACCAGCATCACCAGCAGCACCATAACCACATCCCTTATTTGATGCTCTCCTCATTGTGCCCGCAAATGTACTATGTAGCCCTATTTAAGTATTTATTAATACTAATTAATACCTTCTTTTTTTTTGGAAAACACCAACGTAGACGCACTTTTTATTTTGGTGCAAGAAATGCACCGCTCACACCAACAGCAAGAACCTCTCCCTTTAGAACTAGGAGATGATTATAGAACAATAATCTGTCACTTACAGCAACAGCTGGAACCTCTCCCTTTAGAACTAGGAGATGATTTTTGAACAATAATCTGTCCCTTACAGCAACAGCTGGAACCTGGCCCTATAGGAGTAGGCAATGATTTTTGAACAATAATCTGTCACTTACAGTAACAGCTGGAACCTGGCCCTATAGGAGGAGCCAATGATTTTTGAACAATAATCTGTCACTTACAGTAACAGCTGGAACCTCCCCCTTTAGAACTAGGAGATGATTTTTGAACAATAATCTGTCCCTTATAGCAACAGCTGGAACCTGGCCCTATAGGAGTAGGCAATGATTTTTGAACAATAATCTGTCCCTTACAGCAACAGCTGGAACCTGGCCCTATAGTAGTAGGCGTTGATTTTTGAACAATAATCTGTCCCTCTAAACAACAGCTGGAACCTGACCCTATAGAACTAGGAGATGATTTTAGAACAATAATCTGTCCCTCTAAGCAGTAGCCTCTACCTAGTGCAGTCAGATCATTTCGTAATGCAGGGTGAGATCTGCAATCTGTCACTCAAAGCAGCAGTATGAGAAATCTCTAATTAGTCCAGAATCAGATCGTTGTGTAAAGCAGGGTGAGATCTGCAATCTGTCCCTCAGAGCAGCAGTAGTAGTAATCTCTAATTAGTCCAGAATCAGATCGTCTTGTAATGCAGGATGAGCTGTTAAAATATCTGCAATCTGTCCCTCACAACGCTGGCAGCTTCCTCTCCCTACACTAGTCAGAGTCTCAGAGAGCATGTGACTGCAGCACTAAGTGACTCCAGCTTATAAAGAGGCTGGGTCACATGATGCACTGGCCATTCACAGCCATGCCATTAGTAGGCATGGCTGTGATGGCTTCTAAGGGCAAACCAGTGAAATGCTTGTTGATTGGCTGCCCTGCAGCTATTCAACATGCGTGATCAACTACCAGAACCCAGAACCTGAACCCAAATGTTTTTTTAAATGTCCGGTTTCGGGTCCGGGTCCCGGACACCCCAAAATTCGGTACGGACCCGAACTTTATAGTTCAGGTTCGCTCAACTCTACTTCTGATAAGTGTTTGTAAAAACTGTTCAGTAGCTTGATTCAGCGATACAAGTAACATTATTTTTACTTTATACAGTATTTTCTTTGTTCCATTTGTCTGCATGTGGTGCCAGTTAAAACATCCTTACAAATACAAAAAATGTTTTATTTTTAAAAAATTGTGTTCCTATTTAATCATTTACTAAACATTAGGTAACCCTAATCAGTCGTATTTCCCCCTTCTCCCCTTCAATTTTTCCCGCTATTTTTTTATATTTTCTAAACCATTAAAGGGGTTGTAAACCCTCACGGTTTTTCACCTTAATGCATTGCAAGATGTAAAACCTTTTCTGTTGCAGCTGCCCCCAGAGCCTCCCTTTTACTTACCTGACCCCAATCGTTCCCATGTCGGGGATGAACCTAGCAGCTCCAGCCACGGGCTCTGGTCCTCATTGGATAGATTGATAGTAGGAGAGCCATTGGCTCCCACTGCTGTGAATCAATTCCAGTGACGCGGAAGCTGGGGGGTGGGGCCAAGTCCTGCTGTCTCTGTCAATGGATGCAGCAGCAGGACACGGTCCCTGATGGGGCACTCAAGAAGAGGAGGAGCCAAGAGCGCCGCAGGGGGACCCCAGAAGAGGAGGATCGGGGCCACTCTGTGCAAAACCGCTGCACAGAGGAGGTAAGTAAATTTTTTAAAACAAACCTTTAGTATCACTTTAACATTTTCATTTTTCATTTTGTTCATTCATTTCTATTTTTTTGTGTCATATATATGCAAAATTGGAAAAAAAAATAAACAAATATCTCTGTAATGCTTTGTACCAGATACATCATTATAGTGTATTTAGAAATGGGACAAATAATAGAAAAAAATATTTTATTTTATCTTCAGCAATACCATTTATGAATAACAGAGGTCAAATAAAATAAATTAAAATTTTTGTTTTTTATTTGCAATAGATTTTTATTGATTTTGAGCAAAAGAAATCAAAATGACAGTACATTGCAGAGAATTTCAGATAGATGACCTACATAATGCAACTTAAATTATGGAAATTGTATAACCTTCCATTCAATGAGACTGCACTGTGGCTACTCCTACCGGAGGGGCAAAGGGGATGTTCCGAAGGGAGCAGACATAGTCAAACCCTGGCAGCACCCCAATTGGGATCAAACTGTGCTGCGGAGGTGGGCTTGTCCCCCTCTGCAACTGGGTAGGCAGCCCCAGGGAAGCCACACAGGCTACCGAGCCAGACCTTAAAATAAAGAGATAGGTCTAGTCTATACATTGCTCGGGCAACCGTGGGAGGTGTATCCATCGAGAACAGAATAGAGATGACAAACAACATGTAAAAAAAACTAAGACATCAAGCAAGTACTGTGATCTGAGGATAAGCCTTAGCTATGGTAAGGAGGCAAGAAGAAAAAGAGAAGAAAAGTACAGGAACAAGAAGAAAGGGGAGAGAGGAAAGAAAAAAAAAAGGGGGGGGGGGAAGAAGTGTCGGTGACAGGATGGACTCGCCCTCTGAAGAGAATTTTTGTTTTTTAACATGCATCTGTCTATAGATTGTGTAAAAAATTGCAAGAGAATTTCACCAAAAGAAAGCCTTGTTTGTCCTAAAAAAAAAAAAATAATGTTATATTTTGTGATCTTAAGCAATGGCAAAGTTATTAGGCAAAGTAACGAGTAATGTATTAGTATAAGTAAGCAAAAATGTAAAATTAGCTTTGATCCATAAGGATTATACAAGTGTGAATTTTTCTTCCTTATGTTCACAGTTAAGAAAATAAATCTTATAATGTATGTATTTTCTTAGTCAGGTGGATATGGAATATTACATATGAATATTTGGTATTCACTACTTAAAGCAAACAGGCAGTGAAGTCAAGTTTTCTATGCTTTGTTTAGTCATTTTGCATCTAACCTGTGAACCTGTAATTTCATCCCAAGTTTTCAGCTCTATATAAAAAAAAAAAAAAAAAACTTGCACAACTGAAAAAGTAAATAGGAAAGATACCCTCTTCCGTGTCTCTGGCTGAAAGGGAATGGAATGGACCCCTGTAAAGCACCTGAAAACTGCCTCCCATGCCGCCCGAGTGTGAAAGCCTGAGTGCTTTCACACTGGGGCGGTGCGCTTGCAGGACGTTAGGAAAAGTCCTGCAAGCAGCATTCTTGGGGCAGTTTGGGAGCGCTGTATACAGCGCTCCCAAACCGCCCCTGGCCATTGGAATGAATGGGCAGCACTTCCGAAGCACCGAAACACGGGTGTTTTTAACCCCTTCTTGGGGGTTAAAAGCGCCCACTAGTGGCCGAAAAGCGCTGATTAAACAGCGGTAAAGTGCCACTAAACCAAGCAGCACTTTACTGCTAATGTGGCCCCAGTGTGAAAGGGGTCTGAGAGAGCAACCATCAAAAGGTGAGCAGACATTGCTGGGCTTTCAACATTATCTGTCATGAAAGTGCTGTGTATTAAGGGTTGGTTCACACCATAAAAACGCACTTCAGATCATGTTTCTGCATGAGTGTTTTTAATGCGTTTTTGATGCTTTCCAGTGCATTTTTGATGCGTTTCTGGGTGCATTTCTGGTGCTTTTTTTCCCGTTTTTTCACTATACTAGGGCCCAGTGCTTTTTTGATGCATTCCAGTGCATTCCAGTGTGTTTTTGATGTGTTTAACTGCGTTCCAGTACAGTCCAGTGCAGGGAAAATGCAACATGTTCTCCTTTTTTTTTATGGAACTGGTAAGCCCTGGAACTGACTGCACTGGTGTGAATTATGCTATTGGAAACCATATAACCTACTTCCCATGCATTTTTGATGCAGAAAAATAATGCACTGGACTGCATGTGGTGTGAACTGGCCCTTCATGTATGTTTAAGCCCTGGTTCACATTTGTCAAATAGCATGGCAAATCGGCGGCAATTGCCGTCAATGGCACCATCCTAATCAGTGCGATGCTGCATTTGCGGCGCCGCACCGATTTCCAAAAGTAGTTTCTGTACTACTTTTGGAGATTTCAGGTGCAATTTCCATTGACATCTGTGCAGGAACCCGCACAGATGTCTCTGGAATCACACCTGAAGTCTAGACTGACATGCGGGAATGAAATGGTACAAGTTCAGCTGAACTCACACCATTTCATTCCCGCATCAATGGGAACCTAGGCTAAAGTAAAGATTTTATATAAGTACTGAAAACTTTATTTAAGCATCAAGGTGTAAACATAAGACAATGATTAATTTGTTATTAGGCATAATTAAATAGGCATTCAAACAGTTTAGACTCTGTAACCATACCTATTCATGGCAACATTAATTCAATTATATTCAAGTCTGCCATGTCCCCCTCTGTTGCTCAGTTCTTCTGTAAAAACCAGGAGTCAAACACAGTGTAAGCTCAATGGTTCATGGTGTCAGAGCTTGCACAGGGTTCATTAGGTCATCCTTCTCCTAATGTGACATTGTTTTGATCTAGCGTTTGGACGTTTAGGCCTGAACACTGCATCTTGTGCATGCCTAGAAGCACTGAATATTTTGCAAGGGCTCGTATGGAACAACAGAGCAGAAGGGGAGTGCAGTTGGAGTAAGTATAAGACCCCTTTCACACATGTGGACCATTTGTCAGTTTTTCATCCATCCAACAGATGAAAAACAGACATCAATGCATCTCTATGGAAAAACGGATGTAAATGGATAATCCATTTACATCTGTCTACATCTGCTTCTGTCAACATCTGTTTTTCTAAACAGGTCAAAGCCCTATTTTTCTTCTGTTGGAAATAATGGATCGGACGAAAAATGGATGTAAATTGACAAATGTTCAGTTTTTGTGTGAAAAAATTATTTGAGGATTCAAGTGAATGATATTTGAATGATGCCGGTAGCTGCTGTCAATTCTGCTCTGTGGAACGAGGAGCGCATTCAGCATCCCCTGCTTCCTTGCTTTGTACCCACTCGTTTTTAGTTTTTTTAAATAAACTAGCAAGCAATTTTTCACGATGTGAGCCTCTTGATTCCCTTATTCACGAGTTGGCAAGACCTTCCACCTCTCTCCTGCAGGTCGGACCCCTTCTGGGATTGGTTGGACAGATACAGATTCCTATGCGCACTTGATCTCTGTCATGGAGATCATTTAGGTCTGGTGAGTAGGACTTTTGGCTTTTGCACTGGTGGAGGAGCACACAGTCACCTTCATCGTCGTATGGATGTATTTACACTGGAACAGACCCTTTCTCAATGGGCTTGGGATTTATGCACTTTAGATGTGCCTATGGATTTTTGAATACCCAGCTTGCACTTTACTTGTTGGACTTATTGATGCACCTTTTTGGCTATTAAGCACTTTATATATTACTGATGCATTATTGTAATTTTTTTATGTTATTTACACTATATGTGGTTGCTAATTGCTGAACATTCTGATCCCTAGTGGTCAGTTGGATTAAGGTTTTTAACGCAGTTTAACATATACAACACAGTTTACCTTTGACTTTCTTTGTCCATACAACCAGCAGCTCTTTTATAAATATTCACATTGCGCTGGCTAGGAAACACTTTTTTAGTGTATCAGTTTATTCCTTGCACATCATTCAGATATCACCACTCAAAGTCCAGCATGTCAATATAAGTCCTACGGGCGGGAAGTGGTTAAGGACTCTAGCTGGCAGATGTAGTAAAATGATGTAAAAACGGATGAAAAACGGAAGACAAACTCATGTAAACTTCATCCATTTTTTCTTTGAAAAAACATGACTGAACTGGTGAAACGAATGGGCCTCATGTGTGAAAGGGGCCTTACTGGGTCTTAAGGCACACGGTCCAATTATCGGCCGAAAATTTTCGTAAAACACACTGTCGTCCAATAATCTGACCGTTAGTATGCTCCATTCGACAGCCGGTTTTCATTTATCGTCCAACAAAAGCTGAATGAGCCGACTAGAAAATATTTGTCTGCCGTCAAGACCACGTCCAGTTTTCAGCTCGTCTGTACAGAAGTTGGACAAACAAAAGTTGAAAGTACAAACACGCATGTTTGGAACCCAGGATTGAGCCGGGAGTGTTTGGTCATGTAAACACAAAATCAGCAGAAGGGGACCAAATGATGACACACGAAAACTGAACTTCCTCTTTATACGCTCGTAGCACGTCACTACGTTTGCCTTTGTCGAATGATAATTTTACTAACGTCAGTACGCTAGACAAGATCACGGACAGACGATTTTGGGAAAAATTGGGCGTGTGGTTGGACAACAATCGTAGCGTGTGTACGAGGCTTAAGCATTCACTTTCAAGAAACTCTGTGTCTGAATGGGCTTACAAAATAATCTACAGTGAATAAAAATGTTCTCTGTACTTCTGAATAATTTTGCTGAAAGCATATTCCTTGTCATTGAAAATAATTGTTTGTGTAATCTTACAGTTCATTATAACATAGTCACGTTATCTTTTAAACTTCAGCTAAAAAATAATTGCACTAATAAGCCAAAGCCTGAGCACAATACCTATTTATTATTATTAATTATAAACCTGCATCACTGTCTTCCTTGTGATTTATTTATGGCATACTGAAACAATTACAGAGCCTGCCCAATTAAAGTACAAAACACAAAACTTCATGTGCAACTGCATTATGTCATAAAGCATACTGTATCAGTATTTAGAAATAGCTTGAGAGTATGTTGTATGGGAAGTGGAGCTTTGTAAAAATCACTTTGGAAGCACCAATTACATGTTGTACTGTACTGTTTTAATGTACCTTTATCTATTCTTAGTTGTGTCCAGTTTTACTGTGACATAAGATGCTATTTATAAACCAGAAGTAAATAAAATAGTTATCTAAGAATGAGGATGGTACTGCGCAGCCTATACCAGTGTGTAAGTAAAAGAACCTTGCCCCTAGTGGTTCTAGGATGTATTGCCACACTATTTCACTGTTAGTAGTTAAATAGGTAAAAACGAAGTGTACAATGCACCTTGCTGATTATGCCTGGGCGATATTAGACAGGTGTATACATACTCATGATGATAAAACAAGCATATAATATATATAATAATACCGAGATAAAAAGTAGTAAATGCAAAATTCAATAAAATCTGAATGGCTGTGATATTGTGATAAGATGAATAAATTGTAGCAAGATAGTGAATAAAAATAAAAAAAATATCAAGTGGAAAATAAAATATAGTCCTTTATAATAGAGTGGTAAAAGTGACAAATGAGTGACTTGTGCTCCAAAGTTCATAAAACGATTCGTGCTCCAAAAAATGGTGTGGGGAGCCTCTTTGTGCAGGGGGGTGGTTAATCACCCCAAAAAGAATTCCATTTCTAAGGTGCTTCAACTGGATCTGTGCTCTCAGAACTCTCACCTGAGCAGGTAAGGACCTGTGCGCATCAAGGTATCTTTAGCGGGAGATGTTCTTCCAATATGGGGTGCGTTTTTTTTCTCTCACTCTCGATCCTCCCGTGTGGTCACACCGTACGACCCACCGGTCGTTGGACTCCTTGATTCCGATCCTTACTCCAAAAGTCAGGCATGCAGGAAGAGACAAACGGATTCCATAGTGTAGTATATCAAAAATATGTTTATTTTATCCAAAAAAACGTATTTCCAGGAACAAAGATAAAAATTATTTAAAATGATACAGCGGCGTCAGGGCACCTCTCACTTAGTATCCAGCACTCTAGCTAACAGCCTACGCGCGTTACGTCATATCACATGACTTCATCAGGGCTTGTGAAGTCATGAAGTCATGTGATATGACGTAACGCGCGTAGGCTGTTACCTAGAGTGCTGGATACTAAGTGAGAGGTGCCCTGACGCCGCTGTATCATTTTAAATAATTTTTATCTTTGTTCCTGGAAATACGTTTTTTTGGATAAAATAAACATATTTTTGATATACTACACACTATGGAATCCGTTTGTCTCTTCCTGCATGCCTGACTTTTGGAGTAAGGATCGGAATCAAGGAGTCCAACGACCGGTGGGTCGTACGGTGTGACCACACGGGAGGATCGAGAGTGAGAGAAAAAAACGCACCCCATATTGGAAGAACATCTCCCGCTAAAGATACCTTGATGCGCACAGGTCCTTACCTGCTCAGGTGAGAGTTCTGAGAGCACAGATCCAGTTGAAGCACCTTAGAAATGGAATTCTTTTTGGGGTGATTAACCACCCCCCTGCACAAAGAGGCTCCCCACACCATTTTTTGGAGCACGAATCGTTTTATGAACTTTGGAGCACAAGTCACTCATTTGTCACTTTTACCACTCTATTATAAAGGACTATATTTTATTTTCCACTTGATATTTTTTTTATTTTTATTCACTATCTTGCTACAATTTATTCATCTTATCACAATATAATAGCCATTCAGATTTTATTGAATTTTGCATTTACTACTTTTTATCTCGGTATTATTATATATATTATATGCTTGTTTTATCATCATGAGTATGTATACACCTGTCTAGTATCGCCCAGGCATAATCAGCAAGGTGCATTGTACACTTCGTTTTTACCTATTTAACTACTAACAGTGAAATAGTGTGGCAATACATCCTAGAACCACTAGGGGCAAGGTTCTTTTACTTACACACTGGTATAGGCTGCGCAGTACCATCCTCATTCTTAGATAACCATATATATTGTCAGATATTAGGCACAGCAGCAACCTAGTCCTTTCTCCAGTGTGCGACCATAGTAGCGCGGGGATACATCCTCACATTGTTACAACTAAATAAAATAGACTTAATTTCCTGATACAAGCTGAAATTATAGAACACTATTCCAACGAGGTTAAAGTGGTTCTAAAGTCTCTAGGTGTTTTACCTTACTGCACTCTATGCATTAAGATTAAAAACCTTCTTCTGTTACCCCCCTGACCCCATCTTGATCCTCCCCAATATTTACCTGAGCCCCATCTCAATCTAGCTATGTGCATGAAAGCAGCTGCTCTCCCGGGCTTATCTCTCCTCACTGGTTTCGATACAGCAATAGGAGCCATTGGCTCCTGCTGCTGTCAATCACAGTGAGTGAGTAAATGAAAAAAGAGAGCGGAGTGGGGCCAAGCCACGCTATGTTTGTGACTGTACACACAGAGGGATTCAGGAGTGAGCCTTGATGTGTGTCCACATAGCAAGTGGCTTGCAATGGGGGAACTTGGCAAGAGGGAGGAGCGAAAAGCACCAGTGGGAGACCAAAAAAGAACAGGACAGGGGCTGCTCTGTGCAAAACTATTACAACACAAGCTGCCATGAGGAGGCTTCAGGTAGGCTACCTGAGGGAGCAATGCAGAGACCCAGGTGCTTAGAAGAAGCTGACTGAGGGGAGCTGTCTGCCATAGATCTGTCTGATATCACTGGAGGGCATCGCTTGGACGATTGGAAGGCAGCATTCATCTGTCTTTGGGCCTTCTGAGTGCAGACATTACTGGATCTAGGGAACCTTGTGCTCTAGCTACCCCTCTAGTGCCTAGTTAAAGTCAGCTGTGGGCCTATTTAATGTGGCCAGCGGCTGGTAGTCTGAAGAGCTCTCCAGATACTGTCCACTAAATAGAAGGGACTTTTCTCTACTAGTTCTACTACTACGTAAAGTGGATGTAAACCCGATTCATAAAATTTGAGCTGGGCACATATATCTGCAGTGTTTTGTTATCACTCTCCAAAGCCCTCTTTCCCGTAGTTGTCTCTTGCTGCGTTTTTCTGTTATCAGCCTAACAAGTTCTCCTTCACATATGATAAAAGCAGCCGAAATTTTGTGTTGGGGAGGATGCTATAAATAGATTAGCACTGCTCTGAATGATACAACGAACATGAGTGAGGAGAGGGGGGGTGTGTGCCTTTCCTCCAATCAGCTCTCTTGGCTGTCTTGGCAGTGTGCCCAGGCTTACTGCAGTCTTAACCAGGAAGAGAAAATCTACTAACACGAAGGGCACTTTCTAAAGGATATATACAGTTGAAGGCAGCAGATATGCATGTAATACTTATGTAGGGAGATTTGTTTTATCTCTGTATATCATCTGAGGCTGTTCACTTCACTGGGTATATGTCAGGGTTTACATCCACTTAAAGCAAGAAAGGAATATTAAGTCCTCAGTAGAGTTGAGCGAACCCGAACTGTAAAGTTCGGGTCCGTACCGAACTTTTGGGTGTCCGAGACCCGGACCCGAAAAAGTCCGGGTTCGGGTCCGGGGTTCTGGTATTTTATTACACGTGTTGAAAAGCTGCCAAGGGCAGCCAATTGACACTTCACTTGTCGGAGTCTACTATATGTCTCTATTTTGTTTAGAGGGATG
>BLSH010357548.1:1123230-1138139 GCA_018402905.1 Glandirana rugosa | reverse complement strand
AAGGAATGTAAACATCCCTTGTGATAGTAATAGTCAGTGACAGGTACTCTTTATAGAGGGATCTGGGTCTAGAAGGCCCCAAACCCCTCCTTTGCTCTTAAAAGCATTCAAAACTCCAAGTTTTGAACACTGACATTTTTTTAAGAAAAAGAACATCTGCTTGTCAGATGTATGGTGGAGGCAGCAGCTATACTGTATATAGTCACACATTTATTGATACCCACATTCTTGTCCATAGCGCAGCAACACCTCTTACCCAATATATCTGACATGTTTTTAAGGCCTCATACACACGGACGTTTCTAAAAAAATAAACAAAACGTCGGGCCCGACGTCAAGGAAAAAAAGTCGGCGTTTTTCGGTGTTATGCATCAGCGTTTTTGAGCGTTAGTGAGCGTCGGCGTCAATAGGCGTTTTTAAAAAAAATCATCCCTCTGCTATTTTTCAACCTAAAAACGTCGGCGTCAAAAAACGCCGGAAAACGCCGGTATAATAATAGGTGGCGTTTGTTGGCATATTGTGGCGTATTGTGGCGTCAGCGTCAAAAAATGCCAAAACGTTACAGCCTCAGAACGCGATGGCTGTGGGTTCTAGTTTCAGCTCACTAACGCCGACGTCATCTACAGCTCAAAAACGCCGACGTTTTTATGGGGCCATTGACTAACATGGAGAGCTGCAAAAAACGCCAGAAAACGCCGGCGTCAAAAAACGTCCGTGTGTATGAGGCCTTAATATGGAGCTCCAGTAGATAAGGCTCCAGTAAATGTCACGACATCGCTTCTGGGTTACTAGTTCCATGACCCAATCTAAGTCAATTGTGGCTTCATTCGGGTCTTCGGCAGGCTGGCAGACATGTCGGCTGGTTGCTTTTAGCCGCATTGGAAGTTATTAAAAGAAAGCCGACCATCTGCTCTAAACAACGGTAGCGGGATGATGCATGCAGCTGTCATCACAAGACAGGTGCAGAGCGAAAAAATGTGTTTAGTTTTGTTTCGTTACGATTTGTTATTTACATAAATTCTTTTAGTTAGATTAATTTCATTAGTTTCATTTGTTTTAGGAATTTGTTTCATTTATTCATTTTCAAATCAATTCGGAAAGTTTTCAAATCAATTTCGAATAGTTTTCGAATTCAAAAAGTTTACGAATTCTAATCTTTTTAAAATTTGAATTGTTTTCGAATACGAATCGTTTTCGAGTTTGAACAGTTTTCAAATTCAAATATTTTTCCAATTTCCAAGGAGAATGGAGTGGAGAGGAAAGTGGAGGAATAGAATGGAAAAAGATAGAATACAATAGAGGGGAATATAACAGAAAATGAAAGAATATAATGTGGCGGAGTGGAACAGAGCTGTTTTACTCTGTTGTATTCTATTCTTTTGTTTTCTGATATATTCTTTTCTAGTCTATTGTTTTTTTCTGTTCTATTCCTTTGTTTTCTATTCTATTTTGCTCTCTTTGGAAATTGTAAAACTATTCAAATTCGATGAAAACTATTCGAATTTGAAAACTTTTCGATTTCGAATTTGAAAACTATTCGAATTTGAAAAGTATTCAAAAACAATTTGAAAATGATTCGAATTCGAATTTCATCTGAATCTTTTTTTTCGTTATTTCGGATTTGTTTAAATTTGGTACTATTGTAACTCGGAAATTTGGATACATCCAAATTTCAAAAAAATGAAAACACGTCCAAATTTGAATTCAGAATGAAATGAACCGTACATGTCTACGCATCACCCCGCTACAACCCCTTCAAGCCGAGGCCGCATATTTGCGTGTGGTCGGCGTGAAGGGGTTAATGTGCAATAACTTCAAAACCAAACTGTCAGAAACATTCATTTTTGTGGAACAACTCAACACAAACACAGTGGAAAGAAATGGTATATTTTTATTCACATATCACTATTTTTTTAATATTTCTTTTGGGAATGACAGTTGCACTCAAGATTTAAATCCCCCTGAATTCACAGAAGTAGATGTCTTAGAAATGCATTTTTCTAAATATTTATATATGAAAATATACTGTATATTAAGAAAGTATATGCTGTAAGAATGTAATAATTATTTATTTAACTAATTTTGGGACTTTATGAAATAAATGTATTAAGTTGCTGGTGCAAATAAAGGACCTTGTTATGCCCTCTGTGACATTTTGTTCTGGTCTTTATCTTATTACACTGTTTTTGGCTCCACAGGGCCTGGTTAATGAGCATGCCTCACGGATCCAAAAAGACCTATCTACCTTGATCCTGAATATTTTTGTTATCCACAAAGTTACTGATGAAAACAGTACCACCTTAGGGATAGTAATTGAGGGAGTAAAGGTTCTCACTGGAATCTTTGATGTACCCCAAGCATGTGTTTTTCTTATGGGACTCATTTATGCTTTTAACCTGAGCTACCCTAAAAACCTAAAATCTACCTTTTGAAGTTTTTCAAAAGATATTTTTTGAGCTAGATGGGGGGAATCTACTGTATATTCAAAAGCTCACACTTTAAGTTCAAATTACTTTCTTAAAAGGCTTAAAAGAAGTTAATACATTCTTTGTTCTATGTTCTTTACAGATATACTGTATGTTACATGTGTGTATTTCAGTTTGATTTGTTAGCTGAGAAAGAGGATTTTTAATAATATTACAACACTTTATAAATAATAAATGTTAATTTGTTTTGGAAGCCTGTTTCATGAGACTATTTAAAAAAACATATTATTGTATTATTATTATATAAAAACTTTCAAACATATATCAAATACATCTGGAAAATAAGTTTTATCCAACTTAAACAAATTGAGTAAGTTACAAGAAAAAATAAGTTAATATCACTTAAATCTATGGTTCCAGACAAGTTAATGTATATACTGTATTTCTATGGTCTATAAACTGCAAAAAAAAAATGGAGTTGGCTTTACTTAAACCAGTGGTTCTCAACTCCGGTCCTCGGGACCCACTAACAGGCCAGGTTTGCAGGATAACTGAAATACATCACAGGTGATATAATTTGTTGCTCAGTGATTGCAGTATTCAAGTCTGCAACTCCCCAAGGTAATATTTAAAATCTGGCCTGTTAGTGAGTCCCGAGGACCGGAGTTGAGAACCACTGTCTTAAACCTATGGTCTAGAAATTGTAAAATATGAGTTGGCTTTACTTAAAACTATAGTTCCAGCAAAGTTAAGGTATGTATTCCTATCTTAAAACACTATGGTCTATAAACTGAAAACATTGAGTTGGCTTTACTTAAACAACAAAGTTGAAAACATGAAAACTCTAATGAGCCAGACAAAAATAAGTTTAGTTGATAGAACTTAAAAAGCTGATGCAAATAGTTGCCTCTATTTTTTTGAGTATACCCAGCACAATATTTTTACAAAGCCTCAAGGTGTTTTACCTTATTGCACAATATGCATTATGATAAAAAACCTTCTGCTGCCACACCCCCCCCGGTCCCATCTTGATCCCCCCAATACTTACCTGAGCCCCATTTTGATCCAGCAATGCTCATGAAAGCAGCGGCTCTCCTGGGCTTCTCTCTCCTCACTGGCTTAGATACAGCAGTGGGAGCCATTGGCTCCTGCTGCTGTCAATCACAGGCCAAGTCATGCTATGTTTATGACTGGACACACAGAGGGTGGCTCAGGAGTGAGCCTTCATGAGTGCCCCCATAGCAATTGGCTTGCAATGGGGTACTTGGCAATGGGGAGGAGCCAAAAGCACCAGAAGGGGATCCAAACAGAAGAGGACTAGGGCTTCTCTTTGCAAAACTATTACACCACAAGCTGCCATGAGGAGGCCTCAGGGAGGCTACCTGAGGGAGGAATGCAGAGACCCAGGTGCTTAGAAGAAGCTGACCACAGATCTGCCTGGTATCACTGGAGGTCATCACTTGGAAGATTGGAAGCATCCATCTGTCCTTGGCTCTTTTGAGTGCAGACATTACTGGATCTTGGGAACCTTATGCTCTAGCTACCCTTCCGGTGCCTAGTTATGGTCAGCTGTGGGTTTATTTAATGTGGCCGGCGGCTGGTAGTCCCAAAGAGCTCTGTCCAGATACTGTCCCCTAAATAGAAGTGACTTTGCTCTACTTGTTCTACTACTACTTAAGCAAGAAAGGAAGATTAAGTCTTCAGTGTACTTAGTTCTCAATTTTGGAGTATCCCATTACCCCCCACCCCCCCATCCCCCATCCCGTTGTGTGTACCTGGCTGTGAAAAATACCATGTGCCTGGCTGCAGGGTTGAAGTTTGGGGAGATCTGGCAACATTTTAGCAGCCCGTATGAGAGTAATGCTACACCTGTTTTAGGTCTATCTGCCCCACCCATGCCAGTTTCTATTGTGAAATGGAAACTGCAGTGAGTTCTGTGACTAATTAATAGTGATTGTGGTAGCTTCCTGTATAGAAAACTACCTCCGATCTCCATTGACTCCTGAGCTGATATACAGAATGTGAGCTTTCAACAGACAGATCACAATCCTCTCTCTGCTCTTACAAGCAGAGACTGCACAGCCCTCCTTCTTCCCCTCACATCACTCCAGCTACTGTTCTGTGTAGTGAAAATAACAGACACAACTTAGAACATGGAGAAGATCAGTTCTAATTATCAAAGGGGCTTGTGCCCCTTTAATGAATTAGGAGCAGCATCTGCTCCATTTTCTAAGTTTAGAAGAGTGGTGCAATTTTGTCCTTGCTGCACTCTTTGTTAATTCCTGCCAGAGAGTCCATAAAAAAATAGTTTCCAAATACTATCCTGTTTAGCTATTTCCACCAATCCTCTAATATAAGCTAAAATGCACCCTGACAAACACCTGCTGCCTATGTGTGTGTAACATTGGTTATTGGTCACCAGGCCTTAATCATGGAGAAGAATTAAGCCGCCATACATGGATCAAAATTTGTGCGGTTTAGCAGGGCCTGGCCAAGATTCGATCCATTTATGGGTAGGGTGATTGCCATGGTGATATCCAATGCCGCAAAGTTAACAAAAATGCACTGTGTGACTGTATGGCATTGATTGAAACATGACAAGAACTGGTGACAGTTGATGCAATGAACATTCCACAAAATGTACTACACAAAACTGATTCAAGGAAGATGAATAACAGCATAAACACAGTGACTGGTCACAGCTTTCCACAGCACAGAGAGATCATTTTCAGCTCCATTGTATTCTGAAAGTGGCACACATGCAGCAATGCAGCCCAAGGAAACCAGTAGAAGCTGAGTAAAGATTTAAAGCAATCCACCAAAAGCTTCATAACATCTTCTGACAGGAAACTAGTTCCATCTATTAAATCTTGAAACTGGCAAGCGAGGTGGATGGAGAAATCCTCCCCGCTGGGACATTGTATTTTGAGAGCAAAAACTTTGATTTATCTATGGCCACCTTTATTCTAAGGAAAGAAAAGGGGGGGGGGGTGCCACCTAAGTGCAGTATTGTAAAATCTGGTTTATTGCATAAAATTAATAACACTCACAAGATGGAAAGTAAGAACATGCTCATCTGTAGTGGGTGCAGTGCAGTTCTCTCTTCCCTGAAGGTAGAGCCATTGAAGGTCCCGACAGTTGTGGATGGTGTTGACTAGGCTTGGGAGCTTGGATGAACCCAGGAAATGAACGCCAAACAGCGTGGAACACATGGGCGGATATGACGTCACCAGAAGAGTAGGAGGATTTGGCCTGTCTATTGCCAACTGACTGGGTTGGAAAACGCTCAGTCCTGGTTCAGGGTGTAAATTGCCTATTAATCACACAGGCATTGAACCAAATTCTTGTGCAATTCACATGTGATTTGATGAGGTGTGATTTGAGCGCATTCATTTTGAATGGGGTTAAATCACAGCACATCACACCGAGGTAGTGCAGACTGACATATATATGTGAAGTCAAAACTTTTTATTTTTTTATTATGGATACAGTAGAGAAGGGTTCACTTTTTTGCATCTCCGTCTCATTAGGAAGAGTTCATTTCAATTCCTGTAGAGTCAAAAGTAAATGAGAGGATATCTCTCGAATGTTCTCCTCTTATAAAGTTGTCACGGGTACAAATATCCCCAATGGAAAATTTTCTCTCTATTCCTGTTCTTGTGGAAGTTCAAAATGTTGGATTTGTCCTCACTTCCATTCCTAGAGACATTGGTGGCCAGGACAGTTGGAGAGAGTGAATCTCCTTAACAGGGACACTAACAGGAATAAAAGCCTTACAGTGGTTCCAACCCCGCACCACTTCAAACCTAAAGAAAAAGGATTTTTAGTGATGTTCCTAGTTAGCTCATGAGCACTTGAGCTTAACTGACTGACAGGCTGAACTCCGCTGCATATGGGGTTTCAAGAGGCTGATACCAAGTCCAATGTAAGTACGTATACTGCTTGCATTTAAACAATAACATGCAAGAATGTATCAAACATAATGCAGGGCTGCAATCATTTGTGTCTTCTATACATGCTCGGAGTTCAGCTTCAAACAAAGTTATAAATTGAAAATCTTAACTGTTTAATCGTTGAGAAAACAGATTACCCTAATATAGACACTTGCAATTGTTACTCCTGATGATGTAAAATTGTAAATCTTTAACGAGCTTCTGTCTTTTATCTGTTCGCTGAAACAGATCATTACTCAATAGAAAATGGGTATTTTAAAACCTCATAATGGGGCTCTGTTTACTATGTGCATATAGTGATATCCCTGATTTAGAACTTTGTTGTTGCACTGCTCTATGATTGTGTTACATTTATGGATATCATATAGCAGATTGATGAATAGATTACACAAGTCCAATAAAGAGTAGGAGTTTCCATGCCTCATCCAGTGTTTAAGTGATGCATCCAAGTATTGTTCCTAATGATCAGACAATGGCTAAAATGTACAGTTATTCCCAGTGGGCCCACAGAAAGGCTCATTATAACAAAGAAATGTTCTAACTTGAAAAAGTCACGATTTATACAGACATACTAAAGAGTCATTTCACTTAGATGAATGAACTTAAGTATAGTTTTTATTTTATCTTATGGTAATATTCTTTTGAAGATGTTCCATTTAAAAATATAAATATCACATATGTCTGGAAGGTATTTTTTCACTTGAAATTCATTTTTAACTTCTGAAAACTCTCCTCAATTTTATAATTGAGGGGAGAGACTAGTGATATTTTAAAGAGTGGTAATCTGTGCAAATATTTGTGACTTGACCTTTACATTTTTACGGTTAGAGCTTAAATACTGCATGATCTGGAAAATTATTGAAAGAAATACAACATGTAATATTTGTTTATGGCTGTGTGTTAGGCAGTGTGACATTTGCACATAGATGAGGAAATGGGACACGGATAAGCATATAATGCATATAAAGGCTTTGTCAACTAAACATTATAGCTATATTCAAATGGGTAGATTATCACACCCTGCGATTTCCAATGGCGGGAATCTGTAAATTCGGTCATCTGGAGTGACAGATGTGTGCAAATAGCTTCTCAGCCCATGCCAAAAAATGATAGGCTGATGGTGCTGCAATTATTTATGACCATTTGCATAGCCAGTGATTAACTGTGGGGATCTTGGCTGGATGCACACAGAGTGACAAAGCTGTTCGCACACCTTTCATTCCAGAAGCAGGAATTTGTAGATTTCTGTCACTAGAAATCATAGGGTGTGCTAATTATGGATGGGCTCGGGCTTGTTCATAATTGCACGTGCCTGAGCCCACCAGGAATGAACCCTGCACTGCGTTAATCAGAGGCAATAAGACATTCCCCGATCGCTGCAGCCATTCATCAGGGTAAATGTCTCACTGCCTGTGTTTAGCGCAGTGCAGGGTTCACTTCCTGGTGGGTTTGGGCAAATGCACTTGCGAACACGCCCAAGCCCATCCTTAGTGCTAATTGCCCATCTTAATTTAGTCTTAGGGAGATATTTAGGGTTCTTGTGCTACATTTTTCTGTGTGTTGTATAGCTCTGTAAAGTCAATTTGGGACTCCAAAGGCTTCCCTTTTTTAAAAATATTGACATGTAGCTGTATTTAACACTGAAAAGACTTTCTTTAACCACTTCAGCCCCAAAAGGATTTCCCCCTTCCCGACCAGGCCATTTTTTGCTATACGGCACTGCATTGTTTTAACTGACAATTGTGGATCAAAAAAAGATTTTAGACCTGCCCATTAGGGAAGAGGAAGTTTTAACTGCAATCAGATCTTTTCCTGGTGGTAAGGTCCCTGGACCAGATGGCATACCGGCTGAATGGTACCAGAGATACTTACAGAGAATTGCCCCTAGATTAGTGCAACTCTATGAGGATAGCCATCAGAGGGGAAGTCTTCCTCCCTCATTCCACGAGGCCTATATGGTGCTTCTTGCCAAAAAGGATCAGGATCCGTTGCAATGCGCATCATATAGGCCTATATCATTGTTAAATATGGATTGCAAAATCCTGACGAAGGTATTAGCGGCTAGGTTAAGGCAAATTATGGAGCTTATTGTCTCCCCAGACCAGACTGGCTTTATGCCGAAAAAGGCTACAGATATTAATCTACGTGAAATTTTCACACATTTAGTGGAGGGATTCTGGTCTTTCTAGATCTAGAGAAGGCCTTTGATTCTGTCGATTGGAGATATATGATGATAGTGCTTGAGCTGAATGGCTTTGGTTACTATTTTAGGAAGTGGATTGACCTGCTGTATAAATCACCAACTGCAGCTAATAAATTAAATGGGATGATTTCTGAACCATTTGATATTGGAAGGGGTACTCGCCAGGGCTGTCTCCTATCACCGGGCATATTTGCCCTGGTGATTGAGCCACTGGCTGCAGCCTTGCGTATGTCTCCAGAGGTACAGGGGATAGAGGTGGGTAGTAGTATTGAGAAGACAGCATTGTATGCAGACGATATGGTACTCTTTTTAAGAGACCCAGATGCTTCCTTGACGGCTGCTTTGGGTATCTTATATACATTTTCGACCTATTCAGGGCTTAAAGTCAACTGGGGTAAATCCCAAATTATCTCATTAAAAGCAAAAAATCTGATATGTATGGTTCCCGCTGGCTGTCCATCGCAGAGGGTGGACAAGATAAAATACCTGGGTCTGCATATCTCCAATACCGTGGCTTACTTTATAGCCCTGAATGTCTTCCCCCTAGTAGTGTAATCGAAAAATAGGCTACAGACATGGCAAAAGCTTCCCATATCACTTGTAGGTAGGGTAAATTTAGTAAAGATGAAGGTCTTACCACAGCTTCTGTACGTGCTGAGAAACTCACCTGTCTGGATCCCAAGACGTATATTTAGAAGTATTGATAGACTGGTGTAGTCTTTTCTGTGGCAGGGCCGTCAACCGAGGATTAAACTGGAGGTACTGAAACTGCCATGGAGGGGGGGATTGTCCCTCCCTGATTTATACAGTTACTTTTTGTCAGGCCAACTAGTGGTGGCTCATAGATGTCTTAGGCCTCGGGAGGACAACGCTGACACTTCTTTAGAGGTGGCAGTAGCTGGCTCTCATGGGTCATTGGCGCATCTATTTTAGTTTATTCTTGTATAGTTTTATACAAGAATTCTGGTGAGGGGTTACGGAGTGTATAAGAGAAGTTACAGGTGCCCATGTTCAAAGCTCGGTGGAAGTGTGCATGTTGGGATTGGTAGATACAACAGATGTAAGGAGTACTACCCATACACTCGTGACAATGGCAAAGGCATGCACATGCCCCCCCATAGCTCTTAAAGTGGCCGACGTACAATGATGGTGATTTGTGCAGCCGTGCTAACCTGCTGCAGTACAACTGTGGCGGCTGTTCAGCAAGCAGTTAAAGAAGATAAATATGACATCAAAAGAATACTTCCTTTAGTGTATGATTCTGCAGTATTTTCCCCTGTTAGTTCCAGTTGCAAAGCCCAGTCCCCAGAAGCTGCTTTACGTTACAGTTTCAAGTGGTTTTGACTTGTTTTGTCATAACCTTTCTCACTAAAATCATCACATACTGGAAAGAAAAGGAACAAACCTCTGCTTTGGAACAAATGTTGTTGCTTCCTTGTACATATATAGTTCCAAACAATGCACAGAAGCAAGAATTTTAAAATATTATATAGTGAAAATGAATGGAAAAAATAGCATGTATGCAACAGATAAATACACAATAAAAAAAAAGGCACCTAATGGTGTAAAACCTGGTAACACCTTTTATTTAGATGAAAATATCACTTACAAACATCAACAGGGTGATTGTGCATTAAACATTTTACTCCAGCCGGTATGCAGTCAAACTTTTGGGTCACTTCCGGTTGCACAATGATGTCAGCATATAGCCGCGTCATACACATTTCATCATATGTGACTTCTTCTGGAGTATGGACGCCATACTGAATCATTGCTCCTTTATACAAATAAAGTGAAACCAAGCTTCATTTTGGATCATATTAGACATAAAGATATTTTCATAGCCAGGCTTCACTATGGGTTAATTTAGACAGAGGAAATAAGCATAAATCCATGAGAACCAAGCCTCACTGTGGA
Organism: Glandirana rugosa; assembly: GCA_018402905.1. Taxonomy (NCBI): domain Eukaryota; kingdom Metazoa; phylum Chordata; class Amphibia; order Anura; family Ranidae; genus Glandirana; species Glandirana rugosa. The sequence goes on along the minus strand of BLSH010357548.1, from coordinate 1,127,640 downwards.
ATGCAATGCATAACAAAATGCAGTAGCTGACCAGTCTCATTTTAAACCTGCTGGATCACAAGAATTTCTTCCACTTTAGGCATCATGCTAAAAAAACAGTCAAATTAAAATATAATGAGGATAACAGTACATAAGTAATATATAATGGAGCAGATAATATGAAAGGTCTTTTGATAGATACAGGTCAATGCCATCTAGTGGAGATTTAACCTTAAAGACCTCTGCTCAAAATTATATGCAATAGCTAGATTGCATATAGATTATAGTCAATAACTAGATCCCCCAAAAGCAATTCTATTCTAACAGAGGAAGTTAATACCCATGATGTATGAATATACATAAATAAAAAAAAAAATAAAACAAGTTAGACTACGTGATCTGTGTTGTGACATGTAACACTTAAAAGTTAAACTCCAAAAGAAAGTGACTCACCCTAAATTAGGGGTAGTCCCCCTAAATATTCCAATAAAACACTAAAACTCTCATAATGCAAATATAGACTTAAAAGGGGAGATATTGTTATAAGGGTGACTGCAACACTATATATTTTTTTTTTTTTATTTAATAATTTTATTTGTTTTACAAATGGTTTAACAGAATCAGACAAGCAGACAGTGTATACAATCAGAGTATATGTAAAGCATTGGATACAATCTAGTAGTCTACAAAACAGGCTAAGCGCCAGCCTATGGTAGAGAAACACACTATAGCAACAGAACATCAAAAACATTGAACTCCGGTGGCCGCCGGAGGCCTAGGAGCCTGCAGTCTCTTTGTCTAAAGGAAGCTTGGATGGATAAAGGAGACCTGAGTGCCAGACCCCCTCCCCCCAAAAAAGAGGGGGGGGGTGGGAGGGCGACCAGACCTGTGTCCTACAAAAGTCTATTGCAGCAGGTTGAGGCAAGTTAGCTGTATATGGTCTCTTAAGAAAGGACGTAAATGACTGCACGTCTGAACACAGTGTGGGTGAAAAGAAAGGGGGAATAACAAAAGAATACTAGAGGTGAGGTGGGGGCTGCAGGAGTTACATCTACTAAACATCCTTGAGTATCATCCCTAGGTGTCCAGGAGAGCATTCAATGCAAAGTCATAAAGTGTGAGTTCACAGTGTTGTGGGGTCTTGAGTGGAGTGTCTCACCGTGTCCTAGAGATCATATATGAATGTGGATTGAAGGGAGGTTTGTACCGAGGCAGGAAGAGTAGCATCAATGAAGTCTTGCCATCTACGGAGAAAACTTTTTTTGAGTTTGTTTTGAAGGACCACGTATCCAGGAGGTCCTTGAACAGAAGAAGTTCTAGCTTCTTTCTGACTTCTGAGACCATGGGTGGCGGAGTCTGAGTCCATCCTCTGAAGATTGTTCTAGTAAGCAAATATAAGTCCACTGGGGGAGGGATTTTGGCAACAATATTGTGGGGAGGTCCGCTGAGAGTTCACTTGGTTTGGCGTGAAAGAGCATGAGACCCAGGTGTAGTGGTGTAGCAATATGGGTCACAGCTGTTATGAAGGACTGGACTTGTTGCCAAAAGGAGGTTATGTGGAGGCAGGACCAAAGTCTATGGAAAAGTGTTGGTTTGGTGGCATTGCAAAGAGGGCAAATTTTCTCTGTAGGGCAGTCCTCTGGTATGCAGTAGGGTAGGTATGCCCTGTGTAGTAATTTGAAGTGGGTTTCTCTCCACGTCTCATTAGGAGTGAGTGCCAGTGTTTTCCTGTAACCCTCCCGAAGGACAGTGGTAAGGTTGTCCAGAGGAATTTCTTTGCTCCAGGCTTTGGCTGCTGTTCGTTCCAGAGGTTGGGCGAAGTGGGGAATAAGTGGATTATATATGTTCGAAATGGAAAAGGAGCCCAATTCAACCAAATTATCTATCAGCGTTCTTTTGAATCTGATTTGGGGTTTCGGGCAGATGCTGTTGACAAAGTTTGATATCTGGCAAATATGGAAGATATGATGGTCAGGGAGGCCAAAGTCAGTAATGATTCAGGGTTTGATTTTCCCAGTGGTTGGGTCATAGAGGCTTATCAGCTCTGAGAGGTTTTTAAACTTCCAAAATCGAAAGGCTTTGTGATGGGTGGATGGCGTCAGCATTGGACTCCCCAGCATGGGGATGTAGGCTGAAATGTGTGGGGATACTCCCAGTAGCGTTCTGATTTCCCTCCATGCAATTATAGTGTCACGCAGAAGAAGGTTATTTTTCAAGTTCGGGGGGATCTTTGAGAGACTGCTGTGTAGTATGGATGATAGATGGAATGGCTGGGCCATGTTTGATTGCAACTCAAAATTAGTGTACCTTGATTTTCTGGTTAACCAGTCCAGGCCCGCCCATAACAGGCATGAGAGATTGTATAGCCTAAGACATGGTAGACCTGCTCCACCCTCGCTCTTCGGTAGATATAGTTTTGCCATGGCTATACAAGTTTTTTTGTCACGCCAAAGGAAGGTGAAGATGGATTTATTGAGGGCATGTATATTTTTATGTTTGAGTAATATAGGGATGGTCTGCAATGGATAGAGCAGGCATGAGAAACGAATCATCTTGTATAGATGGCATCTTGCGAGAGCGGAAGGTCCCTCCAAGCCTCCAACACCTTAACTATTTTGGTGAAGAGCGGGGGATAGTTCAGATGATAGAGTGATGAGGGATCTTTTCCTATGTTCACTCCCAAGTAAGTGATATGGTGGGTGGCTATGGACAAAGGCAATGTTGTTGTCCAGGGTTTGGGGCTGCCCTCGCCTAATGGCATGAGTTCGCTTTTGGAGAAGTTTATATTTAAACCTGCACATGTGGGAGCTCCAAGATGGACGTTTAAGCCCGGAGCTCCGCGCCACCCCGGCAGACCGGCGCCGCTACAACCGGCCAGAACCACCCAAACCCACGCTCTTGCGTGCTGAGGCACCCCTGGACCGTCGGTGTTCCCCCCCGGATGCATAGTGCCTCGGCTAGGAGGGACCTGAGGCCGCTATTCTCGGAGGTAACCGCGGCTGGGTGTACCAAGATGGCCGCCGCGGCCTCCCCAAACTCCCAAGCCGCGGAGACAGCTCAGGAATCCCACCGAGTATTAACTCCTGCCTCTCTCACCTACCCCCCCACCTCTCTGGGGGCCCAGCAACCGCCCCCTCCTCACTCTCCCACATCCACGGAGTCTCTACTGGCGCAGGCTATGGACAGTTGCGGCCTACCTCCCATGGGGCCCTCTCCAGCCCTATCTCGCCTAACTCTTACTCCCAGCACCCCTGGGAATGACTACTTAATCCCAGCCCAGGACATTTTCATCAGGCTCTCTGAGCTGCTTGAGAAGGGCCTGGCACAGACAGCCTCTAAGATTACAGGTGATATCAAGGCAGACTTTCAGAACTTGGGGCTAAGAATGGGAGCAATTGAAAGTAAGCTGGACATCACTGTCTCTAGGGCAAACCAGAACACATCTCAGATCCAGTGCCTGCAGGAACAGCTAGAGACTGCTATGGCTAGAATTGATGACCTTGAGAACAGGTCCAGAAGACAAAATCTCAGAATCAGAGGTCTACCTGAAAGCATCATGGACACCTCCGAAGCAGTTCAGGATCTTTTCAAAAGCCTAATTCCCAACATTCCCCAAAATCGGCTGGAACTGGATAGGGCCCACAGAGCCCTGGGCCCCCCGAGAAAGGATGGAAACCCCCGGGACATTATTGTTAAGCCCCATTATTTCTCAGTCAAGGAGGAAATTGTGAAACTAGCTCGGTCCCAACCTCAACTCCAATGCAAGGGCTTCCCAATTCAAGTTTTTGCTGATCTGTTCCCAACGACCATTCAACGCAGAAGAAACCTCAAGCCACTACTCACAGTCCTGGCTCAAAAAGGTGTAAAATACTGGTGGACTTTCCCCTTTGGGGTCAAATTCACCTTCAAGGGTCACACTCATGGTTTCTCCAACCTTCCAGAAGGGGAAAAGATCCTACTAGACCTCAAGCTCATTTCTCATGAAACTGAGATGGAATACACCTCCTCCTCTGGGTAGAGTCAAAGTACTCTTTACTCGAACTCCAGATCATCCTAGAAAAGGGGAAGACCTTCCAACCTCTTTGGTACTCACACTGGGAACTTCCACTTAAACTGGGGTTTCCCCTTTCAGGTGGTCATAAAATGTGGAAAAACTCGGTCCTGACACTCATCACCGAACTCCAAAGAAGACGCAACTTACCAGCAACCCTTGTCTAGTCGTTTTTGAACTTAACCCTTCGGGAACGTAACCTCAACTCCAACCCTGGCTCGATCAAAGTGTTAAAGGAGGAACTGACTCTTTATTACCCCGAATTGTTATTACAGGGCCCCCAAAGGTAGGAAAGAGCCCCCCGGGTCCCGAGACACCCGGGATAGGTCAAGGTCGGCTAAAACCCCTTACAACCCTTAATCCGAAAACTTTTCTAGGAC
>BLSH010357548.1:1106378-1119670 GCA_018402905.1 Glandirana rugosa | reverse complement strand
CCCCACATTTTACGGACTACGAAATTTGGTGTGGTCAACTAGGCCCCCAAAGAGGAGGAATATCCATTATTTATCAAGCCCTTGCAACGCCCACGACCAAACTACCTCATATGCTGACATGGGAACATGAACTCAACCAAGCTTGGGGTTTGGAAAGTTGGCAATCTGCGCAGGCTAAATCTCTTAAAGGGATTATTAACATCTCCTTAATGGAGGCATCCCTTAAGGTGACTACGAGATGGTATTACACTCCCTCTAGGTTGACCTCGATGTATAGCTCCGCCAGTCCACTCTGTTTTAGAGAATGCCAACTAAGAGGGACTATGTCCCACATTTGGTGGGAATGCCCAAGGATAAGGCCCTTCTGGAAGAAAATTTTCACTATGATCTCCAGAGTCACCTCTTTCCATCTACCCAGAAATCCGGCTATCACGCTTCTGGGCCTAAATTTTCCCCCAATTCCCAAGTATCTGTGTAAACTAATAAAATGTATTCTTCTGGGAGCTAGACTTACGATCGCTAAGGCCTGGAAACAGCCAAAAGTCTCCACTGCTGCTGCGATCAATAAAATCTTGTGGTTCATGACCCAAGAAACACTTGCCAGCATTCTCACAGATAACACCAAACAATTTGAGGCGGTCTGGGAGCCCTGGGCCCTTTATAGAAATATTTCCTTGTTACCAGGCACCTAGTCAGGATCCAGACCATGTTTCACACCAACGGACCTTTCTCACTCTTCATTAGTGCTTCCCCCTTTCTGCCTCCTTCTTCTTGCTCATTTCTCCTCTCATTCTTCTCCTTTCTTCTTTGTCCCCATCTTTTCACCCCCCCTTCTTTTCTCTTTTTTTCTTTTTTTTTCCATTTTTATTGGTTCTCATTTATCATATGCAGTGGTATTTGTTTATTGATATTTGCCTGAAATTGTTATTTAGCTTTTTTACACATATTACTTGCTAGACCCTTCTTGAATCGAACAGGTTCTCCCCTTTCTAATTTTGGAACGGTTGTAAGGAGTGATTTTGAGAAAATTTTAGCGACACACTTCTCCTCACAACGATCGGTCACACCTCTTTCATTTAGTTTCTGCGTGGTCCTGGTCCACCCGCACAGTTAGATCCCTTTTGGGGTGCGGGGCCCCGGTCCTACTCAGTCTTTTTTCTATCAGAATTGCTACCCTTTGAGGTTGGTCTAGCTAGCTATACCATGTTTTCTTTTATGTTTTCACTATGCATTATCTGTGTGTTTTTTGATACTGCTTTTGCCACTGTATCACTTTTGGCACTCACCGAAGTGTGCTTATGTATGTTTCGTAACTTGTCAAATAAAAACTTATTGAAAGAAACCTGCACATGTCCGAAATGTGTTAAGGGTATGTTGTATCAGGGGTATGTCTTCTTGGGGGTTGGTAGTGAAAATCAAAATGTCGTCAGCGAAGAGCGCTACGCAGAGTTCTTCTGCACCTATTCTGACACCATGTAAAGGTAGATGTGTGCTTAGGTGGCGCGACAAGGGTTCGACGGCCAGATTGAAAAGAAGAGGTGAGAGGGGACATCCTTGGCATGTGCCCTTATACAGGGAGATGGGGTCTGAGATAATGCCTGCCGCTACCACTGTGGGAGAGGAGTAGAGAGTTTTGATAAAATTGGAGAAGGGACCAGTGAAACAGAATAATTCGAGGGCCAGTGAGAGCCACGCAAAGTCAACATTGTCAAAAGCCTTCTCGGCGTCTAAGGTGAGGATGGCTACGTCTTGAGTTGGATGAGATTTGACGTATTCTAGCACAGCCAGAACCTTTCTTATGTTGGAAGTGGCTGAGCATCCTTTAATGAAGCCTGACTGTGCTGTGTGGATCATGGTTGGCAGGATGTCCACAAGGTGGAGCGATACAATCTTGGACAAAAGTTTGTAATAGACATTTAGTAGGGAGATGGGTCGGTAGGAGCCCGGTTCGTGGGGTATTTGCCTTTTTTGGCGATTAATTTAATATAAGCCTGATTTCCAGATGGTAGGTAGGGCCCCCCTTCCAGATTTCGTTAAAGATTACCTGCAGAGTCTGGGGAATAAAGTATTTTTCTTGTTAGTCCATCAGGCCCTGGGGATTTGTGGTTGGGTCGTTCAGAGCTTGTAATTGTTCTGGGGAGATTTGGGGGAGATTGGCTAGATTCAGGAAGTGCTCGGCTTGTCCTAGGTTCATCTTGTCAGGGGAGTAAAGGGAGGTGTAAAAGTCTTGTAGAGTTCTGTTAATCTCTGCGGGAAGCGAGACTAAACATCCTGTGTGGTCTTTAAGGGATGAAATGTGGGTTGAAGTGTACTGGTTTTTGCTCAGTCTGGCTAAGAGTTTGCCCGCCTTATTCCCATGTTTGTGTAGGAGAAGTTCTGAATGTATTGATTTAATAAGTTCCTGGCATTTAGCTCAGGTATCAAAGGTTTACTTGGCTTCTATCCATGCTTTCCTATTTTCCGGGGAGTCCCTTTGTGTCAGTTGGATTTGCGTGGCTCTCAGGTTGGCGCTAGCTGTTTTGTAGGATTTCAGGGTTTGAGCCTTGTAGAAGGCTGCGTATGAAATAATTTTGCCTCTCAGAAAGGTTTTCCCTGTATCCCAAAGGAGGTTTGGTTGGCTGCAAAGATGAGCAGGGCCTGGCCATTAATTTTCAGGGCGCGTGTATTGCGAAAAGCCTGCAGCATGGCCCGCCTGTCCGCATAATTTAGGTACTTCACTATGACTGGCCTTGGTGACTTGCAGTTAGGGTCTGGAGCCCAAATTCTGTGTGCTTGCTTGGCTACACAGGGATTCGGCAGGCCCAGGGCTTTGGGTATGCAGAAGGCACAAAGATGGAGGAGTGAGCCCACTTGGACAGATTCGGGGAGGCCCACAATCCAGAGATTGTTCCTTCTGGACCTGTTCTCAAGGTCCTCAAGTTTATTGTGGCTGTAAGAGTGTATTTTGGCATGGTCTTGTAGTATACCTTCATGTTGGTACATCTCCTCCTCCAGGCTGGCGATTTTATGTTCTGCCTTGCTGATCCTATGGAGCTGTTCACCTAATTCCTTCCTCAGCTGGGTTAAGCCACTGGCAACGGCCGTATTCATGGCTGATGATATGTGGGGAAGGATCAAGTCAGCCACTGCATGTGCAATCTGATTGTATGCTGGGGAATGAGCAGCACAATCGATTCCAGGGGCACGATCAGATCCAGGGGCACGATCAGATCCAGGTGCCATCAGATCCATGCTGTCTACCGTGTGGAGAGGAGTCGCGGCCATCTTGGATCCCTCAGCGGCTGTGTGTGGCTGCGCAGTGTTACCGAGGCTGAGCGAGCTGGAACCGGAAGTGCAACAATATATTAAAGCGGTAGTAAACCCGCTGACAGAAATAAAAATAAAAAAAAATCCTGCAAGAAAATCGCATAATATGTTAGTATGCATCGCATACTAACATATTATGAAATACTTACCTTAGAACGAGGCCCCCGATGCCCGAGTCGGTCAGCGCTAAGGACGCTGACATCTTTGTCCTCTTCTGTCTTCCGGGTACGCGGCTCCGGCGCTGTGAGTGGCCGGAGCCGCGTGACGTCACTCCCGCGCATGCGCGCGGGAGCTCTTCGCACCGGCAGCCAGCTCTGAGATGCCGGCCGCCTCGGCCGGATCGTCAGAGCGCATGCGCCGCTAATGTCAGCGGCTGCATGCAGGGCGAATATCTCCTGAACCATGCAGGTTTAGGAGATATTCTTTTTACCTACAGGTAAGCCTTATTATAGGCTTACCTGTATGTAAAAATTGATTTTAGGGTTTACTACCGCTTTAAGCAGGGGGCAATGTCATACATAATGTTATAAAGACAAACGGGAGCTAAATTAAACAAAGGACATTGTCATGCATTATTAATGCATTGATGTCCCAGTCTACATTCAGACCATGGGAGTATACAATTTCAAGGAATAAATCCATTTAGTCTCCAGTCTTGAAATATCTCTTTTTAATATATAATATATTGGTGCAGCACTAAAAAGAATGTCCATCCATCAGTCATGTTAATTAATCCTTCACACAACGTAAATGTTTCAGGAATAGAGGAAGCCCCACCATCCACGACAAGGAGCAGAGGAAGACAGATAGCGTGTCACCAATACTAACATCACACCACGCTTACCTGGGACTGTGCAGCCCCCTGTATAAGAGTGGTCAGGCTAGTTTTATGTACAATAGAGTGGCTCCTCTTCCCTTTCATCCTCACTGCTTGATGTACATCCAGACCTCCACACACTGTTAAATGTGGCTGATATTATAAGGGCAGCTTTCCACACTCTCCCAACCTCCTCTCTTCCCCTCCAATGTGGAGTATACCCAAAATATTGTGCCAGAAAGGGGTCCTTATTATGAGCAGTCACAGTCATGGATACACTATGACCCTTAAAGCCCCTTATAACATTGCCTACACGTTCTACCAAATGGATGTTCAGTGCCTGTTTGGTCATCCCAACATACTGAAGACCACACAGGCACTGTAACAAATAGACAACTCCAGTAGTGGTGCAGGCAATAAAGGGCTTAAGGTGATTGTTTTTCTATCCTTTGGCAAATCAAGCTTCTTTTACACCAGTAAAATCCAGTTAAATTATGAAAAATTAATATTTGGTGGGTCAATCATATTAGGGACAATTTGATCTTTCAGGGAAGTAACTCCCCTAAAGGTTTTAACGTTTTGTCACTCTGTAAAATATTCTAATGTCAGGATATGATTTTACTTATGGCATAATGCTGTGAAGAGAATGATGTAACTAAGGACCATGAAAAATCTTCAGAAGACCTATTCCCCATGACATCTTTCAAGCAAAAGTGAATTTATATCCATCTCCTTAACTGACAACATAATACTTTCTAGGGACTTAGTATCACACCCTTTTTCTTAAAACACCTCCTTCATAATTTCAGCTTGTACCATATAATCATATAATCCCGTTATTTAATGCAATTGCATCTAATATGCATAAACTAGCTGCAAGGTATAGATTTCAGCCAGGACTGATGGTGACAACTATCTAAAGGAATTAAAGGATGGGTTTGAAAAAAGTGGATGTGGCAAAATGGTTCTCTTCCTTAAAAATGTTCATATCTAAAATGTGAATTTGTTTCACTAGTTTCATAATTCAAAAGGATACCCCTGTCATTGCTATTAAGAGTCTGCATATGTTTGGAGGGATTCAAAGTTGTCATCCCAGAGGAGCAGGATGTTGTCAATATACTGTACCTTGTAGACAAGGTGTAGACAACATCCTCCTCCCACTTGACTGTAAATAAATTGCCCAAGCTGGGGGCATATCTCTCCCCCATAGCACTTCCCCTATTTTAGAGGAAGTACTGACCACCCAGCCAAAAATAATTATGAGTGGCTGTGAATTTCAAGAGCTCCATAACATATCCCTCAGGTGCACAGGTGAAGATGCTCGCTCCAAAAAATATTCCACTGCCAAAAAGCCAAATTCAAGGGGTATGACTGTATATAATGAAGTGACATAAGCAATCACTGTTGAAAATCCTTTCTCAGCTTTCATCGAAGAACTTGCATTAACGACATCATTAGAAAATCTTTTTTGGTTTATTCTTCATAACATAACATCAGACAAAATCTATGAAATCTATGATGAGATATGGTATGGCTTCAGATGTCCGTCGGGAGGAGGAAGAGTTCTGACAGGTGTTCACGTCACGTCTCCGAGAATGTAGGCCTTCATATCCTCATCTCTTTCCTTCCCTTCCTAGCTAACATCACGAAGTCACAATTCTTATACTGTTTGAAATCCTTAGGTCAGCTCTTTTCAAAGCAACCTATACCTACTTATATGGTCTTAGTCCATAAGGAGACATATGACTCCTCCTCTAACATTACTTCACATGAGGTTTGAAATAGAATTGCACATACAACATTTTCTCTGTCCAAAAGCACATTGAAATAACATTCACAAATATAACTAACATATATTTAATACATTTAATATATTTCAGAGCCCAATATTATTCAAAATAATATTATCAATTCATAATTTCCAACAATTCCCCCTCAATGCACTATAACTATCAACAAAAGAGCATTCGTTTTAAATAATACTTTTCTCTGAAATATTTACAATAAAGAACAATTTAGTATGTCAGATATTGTACAAAAGCATTTTCCTAATATTCTGAAATATTTTCTTGTGAAAAATTTAACTATCTCATTTCATCAAGAAACTATAAATTAATATATTTATTCATTTTAATTAATTTTAATTAATTTTCCATCTAATTATAACATAATATCATCAAAGAATTCTTCCTTCAACTTCATAAATTTATTTAATTTTTTGTAAAATTCTTATAACTTTAACTATATTAAATAACTAATATAAGGAAGAAATAAATAATATCTTTGATATATCAAAAAATTATATTAATCCATAATATAAATTATTCATTAATAAAACTTCTTCCATTCCAGGAAATTTCAATAACCAAATAATTCTACAATATATGCTTTTATACATTATCCTTGATACTGTACATATAATAAATAACCCATTCATCTGTTGATACATAAAAATATAACTTTCCATAATTAATTTATCATATTCATTTATAGATCTATGTATCTATGTATCTATGTATCTATGTATCTATCTATCTATCTATCTATCTATCTATCTATCTATCTATCTATCTATCTATCTATCTATCTATCTCTCTATGACCAGCAAGCAACTTTTTCTATTTCCCCTTTTTCTTATTATGTATTATTTAATTCAACTATAACTCTTATTTAGACCTTTAAATCTAATTATTTTCTTCCACACAAGCCTATATGTATTTTAACTATACCCCTTTTTTCTTTTGAATGTAATTAACATTTTCTTCATTAAATATATATATACCCCATAATTCTTATATTAAATTCCTAACCCTTTCTTTCTTTTTAAAATAAGGATACATTATGTATTAATATTCCCAAATGTACAATTTATTATACATCCTTTTTATAATAAACTATCCAAATTTTCCCAAGTTATGTGTTCTCTCAAATTTAATAAAATACATTTTATGTGTATAATTGTGTATTAATATGTGTTCCTGTAAAATTTAAGAAACCTAAATATAATAACTATAATGTATACCAAATTATCCTCATTATTACTGTGATATTAATCTTTCAAGTATCGAATAAACTTAAAAATATTATGTAGAAGAAAATATCAAATTTCAAATGTCAATGCAGAGTTACTTATATTTTTCCTATTATTTCAGTACCATCAACATTTTCAATATCTAAATACCCATAATATGCTCTTATTCATAAAAAAATTCATTTAAGAATCACATCCAAACTCCCCCTTTCATAATGATCGAACGATCGATATGACATGTGATGCAAATTTATATGAATAAATCATTGTCCAAGCAAAAATCATAGTCCTTGATAACATAATCAAAAATAATGATGGAATGAAAAAACAAAAAAATATGAAAAAATAGAAATCCAGTTGAGCTTTTCATGATCATGATAGAATCAAAAAAATTAAGTACATAAGTCCAGAAAAGAATAGAATAATTTTGAAATGAAACATATATCTAGGAAACAAAATTGAAACAAGTATCAAATTCTTATTAAAAAATTATATATGTTTTCTTTAAGTGATTCTCATTAATCAATATAAACCATTCTAGATTTATAATCCTTTCAATGTTTACCCATTTTATTTTTACCCAATTCTTTGAACTCTAATTACCTTAAGAATAACAATATAACTTTCCCCAGATGGTATTTGACATTCCTGATACCTTAACTTTAACTACTAATCATACTCATTAGAAATATCATTCAAGACATTATTTCTATTTAAAAATTTAACAAAGGCCTAGCCATGTTTTGTAACCATACTTCCAAATTCCTATGATCACCTTCAATCTTTACCTTTTTCTTGAATCACCTTACCCTATTTAGATTTAATAATATTTAAGTATTAAAGATGATAAGAAACATAAAATGTTTTACTAAATACCTAAAATTGCATATATGTCCTTATTATTAAAACTATTGTCTGATTCCATGGTTTGACATCCAACTCCAATGTAATATGACATAAGTTCATAACTACTTTTAACTTTGGTAAAACAATATTATCTATTTCTAGAATTATCTCAATTAATTTATATAAATAAATGAACTAAAAAAACATACTTGTATCCACCTTTAGCTGGTAAAGAAACTCATATAGTCCATCTATATAGCTTGCCAAATTCATGAGTAATATTTTTTATAATATATTATATATTCACTTATTTAATTTCTTATGAATTGTTTTATAAACAAATAAAACAAAATTCAGAAGTTTGATGACAAAAATGCTCTAAAATGTGTATTTCAGAATTTCTCTCATTAGCTTAAAAAAAATTAATCTGGTATCTGGATATGCAAAAAGAATGTCTACATTTAAAAATAACTCTATTCACTATTTTGTTTACAATATTATTATTTTTATCTTCTTAATCCCCCTCGTTATCCTGTGACTACATTAAATCTTATACAATAATTTAATCAAATTCTTGTGTTGTTTTTTTCTCTATATTCTTATTTCTAAAAGAAATTTGATCATATTGAAATAAGATTATTTTTAAAACTAACATCTATCATACAGTGTGAGTGATTGTCACCCTGTCAACCAAATACTCAAATTCAAACGTGTTCAGTAATTTTATAAATTCCGCTGTGCCGATATATGGCGCCTTATATAAAAGCACAGGAAACCTTTCCAACAAGTGTACACTTAAAACTTGGAAAATATGTAATTACTCAAATGTGACCCTGTCTCTCACACTGTATTAGTTTAACCCAAAAATATTTATTTCCTACTTAAACCGACAAACCCTTTTTAACATTCAGTTGTCACTTTTGGCCAAGCTTGCGAATTAACACCTGTTTTCCCTTTAAAAACACCCTCCGTGTAATACAAGATGTCTTAAAAACAAATGGTGTAAAACTTCACAGCAATGGACAATACACTATAACATTTGTAACAGCACTATCTTTATAAAGTTCTCTTGTCTCTTACTTACATTTGCATGTAAAATAATTGAGAGAGAGAGAGATCTTTATATTAGTCAAAAATACCAAATGTATAAAGACTTTCTTTTAGATATTTAAATTATTGTATACAAGGCCTCTCGTTTCATTAAATATAGCTGACCTTTATCCTCTATAAGCTTTAGTAATTCATTAAAATATTCCCTAATAGATGCTTGTCTGAAAAATATTAATGAATTCTCTAGAAAATGTATTAAGACCCAAAAAATATTCTTAAAACAATTACATTAGTAAACAATAATTTAAATACATATATGTATCTCTTGGGGCTCTTTTCCACATCTCTGAAGGTTAACACAAAAATGTGTTGTACTGTACTCCAAGCTATTTTAAGATGAGTAGCTAATTAGTATGTAACTGTATCTAGGCTTCTTCTTACGAGCTGGTAGTACTGTCACAAAGAGTGATCTGTTACAACTGGTCTGTTCATTGTAAGACTTAGTTACCACACATTGTACAATTATTGTACAATCAGTAACAATCTCGTTTCTATCTTTTTTAACATTTTTAACTTTTTTTATCAGATTTTGATTGTACATCTGCTAATAATCATGTACACTGCTGTTCAATATGACTTTTCTTATTATAGCAAAGACAATTGATTAATTAAGAGAACAATCTCATGAAACTCACAGATTGGGTCCTGCCCATAAACTGTGATTGGCCAATTCCCCGAGAAAATTCTTTCCCAATCATTGTCTTTTTCATAAAAATTGTTAAGCCATTAACTATTTCCTGCAACCATATCGTGTTCTTTTCCATCATGTAGTTTACATACAGTTCTTATTCCAACTAAATACATTGATTTTTCTTAAACTTTGTTCTGCCTTTTGTATGTTGACTGTAAGGCTTTACATATTCATAACAATAGTTTACATGCAGCATTAAACTTAGTTATTTCTATGTTAAACAACGAATTCTCATACTAGCTTGTTCCATTAAACTATTGCATGTCTACATAGCATATTTTGATGGTATCATTTCTCCCGATATTATAGGGACTCTTTTTTTACTCCTGCGCTTAAGCCATTATCTTTCTTAAAACAAACACTCACCCTTGTTTAGAATGATAGTTCTTTTGCGCGCTTAAAAAAACAAGAGACAAGCAGTCCATTTGTCTTGAGATGTTACATTTTGTCTTCTGTTGTTCTGTTGACTTTTTCTGTCATTCCGGTGTCTGTTCTTTCGTTCCATGTGTGTGTAAGCTTTTTCTTCTTTGAAGCTTTTTCCTGTTCTTATTTTGAAATACCTGTTGACTTCCATCTGTTTGGTTTCCTTAAAGAAAAGTGTCTGATGTCTTTTGTCCTGAGCGTCCGTCCCTATTTTTTTCAGTGTCTGATTTCCAAACTTGCCATTGCTCCAAAGGGAATATCTGCCAAATATTCCTTCAATGGTGGCTTTTTAATAACGTGGAGATGTCACATTTTTTCCTCAGACTATCCAAGCCTGATATCCCGTGAAACCTTTCACGTACCTTATCAATCAGTATCCCTGATTGTGTCCCGTGACCTTGGCAGAATACTCCACGCCGTAACGTTACGCTTCAAACCGGAAATCCTTTTATCTTTAAAAACAGAGGAACACTGTCCGAACTGTGATGTTTTTTTTTTTTTTTCTCTTCTGCTTGCTAAAACATACAAGCTATTGACAGGTGAGAAAACAGACATAAAAACTCACTTTTTGTAGCAAGATCGTAAACAGGCGTCAAGATTAAACAATCTATATGCGTGCCCGCATTCTTCCACCATGATGTTGAAAATCCTTTCTCAGCTTTCATCGAAGAACTTGCATGAACGACATCATTAGAAAATCTTTTTTGGTTTATTCTTCATAACATAACATCAGACAAACTTACGTAGCAACATAATTGAAATCTATGATGAGATATGGTATGGCTTCAGATGTCAGTCAGGAGGAGGAAGAGTTCTGACAGGTGTTCACGTCACGTCTCCGAGAATGTAGGCCTTCATATCCTCATCTCTTTCCTTCCCTTCCTAGCTAACATCACGAAGTCACAATTCTTATACTGTTTGAAATCCTTAGGTCAGCTCTTTTCAAAGCAACCTATACCTACTTATATGGTCTTAGTCCATAAGGAGACACATGACTCCTCCTCTAACATTACTTCACATGAGGTTTGAAATAGAATTGCACATACAACATTTTCTCTGTCCAAAAGCCCATTGAAATAACATTCACAAATATAACTAACATATATTTAATACATTTAATATATTTCAGAGCCCAATATTATTCAAAATAATATTATAAATTCATATTTTCCAACAATCACCATCTAGCACCCCTCTTTGCATTCATGATTATCAAGAAGGTTGATGGTATGTCTAGTTTCCTTAAGGTAGGAAGGCATCTTCTTTTCTAATGGTTGTAAAAAGTGGTTGATATATTTACCCACTATAGAGGTGAAAGAGTAAATTCCGCTACAATGGGTTATCCTGGTGAAAAATATTTTTTTGTATTTTCGGTAAGTAATACATAATCGATGGGCTAAGGGAATCAGAAAAGCTTTTTCTTTTTTTATTTAATATTCCCTGTTTGTAATCTCTATTAACTATTCTCACTAAAGCATTCCTATATTATACTGCTGGACCCCTGGATGACATCCTATTGGTCAAAATGTGTAGAGTGGAGCTACATCGGTGACATAATTATGCCCACCAGGGTGCTGACTGTGCTGATCAGGTTTACATGCAGTTTTCGACCTGCCTTTGTGAGTAGCTTTTTATCTAAATACATGTTGGTATTTGACATTGCTGACACTATGAGTCCCTTCTTTACATACTTTGAAATCATCGTTCCTGAGCCCAGGACTGTGCCCTCCATCCATTCCAGTGGAATTTTTTCATTAAAAGTGCAGCCAGACCTCCATCTGTTGGTAAGCAGCTTGTGAGTGGGGTGTGCACCCGGGTGTGAAGTGGTGTACATGCACGTGGCATCTATAGGATTTGGCATCACACATATTGATTTTTTTGTACTGAACATATATTGATAGACTGTTTTACACTGTGCACTTTTTATATGAATTTTTTTTGCATGGTTATGAAATGATATATCTTGCATGAATTTTGCTTGTTTAAACACTTTATTTGTTTTCTTTCATTGATGCACCTCTAATGCTACCAAATCCACTGATTTCTGTATGGTGATCTATATGATATATAATGTTGGTGATTTCTATTATTAAATCTTCTGTCAGAAAACTTATAAAAATGCCTTTTTTCATTTTACAGCAGTGGACCAGAGGGATTTAATTGCTTCCATTTTTTTTTCACATAAAAAGTTTATTGTTGCAAATGTATATGAACATAATACATAAGTGACAAATGTACAGAAATGAAATTGAACATTGCTCATTTATATTACAGATCCATCATGTACAGCTCATAAATTCATTACAACCGCTGGAAGCAGGATGGTAGCTCTTCAATAACAAACAAAGTCCTATTATATGTGTCAAGGTACAAACAACATTTATATTTCTTGCCATGAAATTAGCAGACCTACCCTAACAAAACCTTTGGGTAGGTCTTGTAGATTCATTTGTCTCTACTAATACTTAGTCACACATATCACAATACTAAGTAAAGGGAAAGATTGTAAGGAAGAATAAATAAAAGTAGGATGAAAGAATGGGATCAGATGGGGGGGGGGGGTGGGGTAGTTGCGGGGGTCAAATCTTATACAATGTTAGGATCATTATGGTGTTTGTGAGGTATACAAAGAGAGTATCTTCAGGACTCTAGGAAGTAAGGGTGTGTGGTGGCATTTCAGACCTCAGCAGTTTCATGGTAGCTTAGCCGTCATCCATAGATACTGTTCTCTGATCTTCCAAGTCTTTTGAGAATCTGTATATGAACCATGGTGAGCAGGTCTTGTGGAACCTTTCCACTCCATCAGTCACCTGGGCCAGAGTTTCCTCCATGTATTAGTTTTTTTAGTGACTATGGTTTGATGTTGATGTTGTCGGACAACGAATGACGTATAGAGTTTGAAAGTCTAATAATTGGTTTGTAAACAATTTACGCCGGTTTCGGGACTAGGGTGAGATGACCTTTTCGTGTGTGTAAGGCTGATATGGCCTTACCAACCCTTCCCAAACCCTTGAGACGTTGTACCTCCTTTGAGACCGGGTCCACTGACTACCTCACCTTTCCAAGGT